>PVHP010018578.1:0-32947 GCA_004024765.1 Zapus hudsonius
GTCCGGAGTCTTCTTTGTATTAATATTACAAAATGTCCTGAAAAGAAAAAAATGTAATCAACGCATCTTAACACTCAATGTTGCTGGGCGTGGTAGCGCATGCCTTTAATCCCAGCACTCGGGAGGCAGAGGTAGGAGGATTGCCATGAGTTCAAGGCCACCCTGAGACTACATAGTGAATTCCAGGTCAGCCTGGACTAGAGCAGACCCTACCTCGAAAAACCAAAAAAAAACAAAAAAAAAAAACCACTCAATGTTAAATTTCTCAGCTCAGGCTCTTCACAGCCTACAACCCTCAAGTCCTGATTCCCAGATGTAACAAAGGCTGGTCGACACCCTCTAATAACTGCTTTGCAATTTCTCACACCTCCCTGAGAACCTTGGTAGATAGAATGAAACAAGTATATGGTGTTCCAAAGATCACTAACACAAGGGGCTGGGGAGATGGCAGGGGAAGAGAGCTTGCTGCCCAAGGGTCAAGACTGGCGTTCAGACCCTGGCACTCACATAAATGCCAAGTGGATATGGCGGCCTCGTGGACAGAGACAAGGGTCCCCTAGGCAAGCTGCCCAGCTAGATTAGCTGAATCAGGGAGCAGGGATTGAGGAAGACACCTCACATCAACCTCTGACTTCCATGTGCTCACACACCCGTATGCACATGCACGCATGCACACATGCATGCCACACACACGTGCATATACAAAAGATGGTCACAGAGAGTCAAGCACAAGCACAGTTGGCCCATGACCCCATAACCCCTCTGGGCTGGGTGCAGCTATGAAGCTCCCGTTCTCACAGCCCCTGACTACAGTACAAAAGCAGTATCTCCCCTTTTTCCTTGTGTGTAGTATGTGTGGTATAGTATTGCAGTGGGCATGTGTGTGTGTGTGCAGACGCAGAGGCCAGAGGAGAATGTCAGGGGTCCTCTTCCTCTCGTGGCTCAGCTTTGTGTTTCCTTGAGATGGCATCTGTCAATGAACCCAGATCTGCCGTTTTCAGTCACACTGGCTGGCCTGTGAGTCTCAGTCATTTTCCTGTCTCTGCCCCCACACAGGACAGAAGCCTGCACGGCATGGGCGTGCCTGACTGCTTACGTGGGTGCTAGGGAATCGAACTCAGGCCATCAGGCACTCGTGCTCATGTGGCAGCACTTCTACCCACTGAGCAATCTCCAGGACCCAGGAGCATCATTTTTCTGCCATGAATACATCTGACTTTCCCCTATTCTCCCAATTTACTGTTTTGGATATTAACAGTTGAAAGGCAGGCAGGCAGGCAGGCAGGAACCAGGAGATATTTACAAGTCAGGCCAGCGTCATGGGAATGCTGTCCTTGTTCAACCGTGAGGAAGACGAGGTAAATAAGCTCAAGAGAACATTCTGTGAACTGGCAAAATGACTCGCTTTGTACCTGTCCTTTGCCATCAGTGAAACCAGACATCTGAAGCCTTGTCTGTCACAGGCCCAGACACAAGGAATCCCAGCTCCACTTGCTTCCATGTGTTTGTCCAGGAACTTTAATTACAATGGACTTTGACTTCTCCTTGGCTGTGTGTTCTGGGTCATATGGCCTGGGCTATGGATCAGTACGGTAGGAAAGTCCTAGAAGACCTACAGGGTGAGGAACATGCATGACATCCTCCCCAAGCAGATGGCCACAGGCCCTAGGACTGCTGCGGGTTATAATCCCTGAAACAGGACACAGTTGAGTTTCATGTCCGGTCAGCCAGCCCTTACCAAAGGCCCAGAAAGGCTGAGTCCCCGGGAGCGATACCATGTTCTTCTGCTTTCGGTCTTCCAAGTTAGTGCATCTCCTCTTCTTGAAATCGGGAGCCAGGATGGGAGCTGTGATCTAAGAAGCCCAACCAACCCCTCTCCCAGCACTGAAGTCTTACTGGCCTGCTAGAAATAAGCCTGTTCCATCTCAGCTAGCCTGGCTACCAGTGCCCAAGCATCTTCATGGTCAGCGTTCGGGGAAAATTCCTTGAAATAAAAGTCTGCAGCAGAGCATGGGAGGCATTCACATCCTCTGGACTATCAAAATGCAGGGAGGTTTGAGAGCCAATTTTGTAGAGATCTACCACACTGAATCTGCAGGAGACACGGTCCTCCAATTCTCTTAGTAGATCCTGGGAAGTTCCACAGAAAGGATGAAGCTCTTGTCAACAATCTTCGTGCCAACTACAGGGGAGTCAAGCTCTGAGCCCTGCAGGCGTGCATTGGGATCAGGAAACGCTTCCTTCATCTTCCACGGAGCTCCTGATCAAAGAAGAGTTAACTATGGTCTGGTCTTTCCTTTTGTTTGATTTTTTAAATTTTTATTTATTTGTATACACACGTTTGTGTGTGCAGGCATGCTCAGCAGTACCTATTGCCACTGCAAACACATGCCAGAAATTTGCACTACGTTTTTGTGCCCAGATTTATGTGAGTGGCTGGGGAATTTAATCCGGGTCAGCAGGCTTGACAAGCAAGCATTTTTAATCACTGAGCCATCTCCAGCCCCTCTTATTTATTTATTTATTTATTTATTTTCTTGCTTCCTTTTACTCCTTTCTTTCCTTACTTCTTTCTATCTTTCCCTCTTCTTTCGAGGGACCTTGCTGTGCTATCCAAACTTCTCTCTAAACCAGGATTCAAACAATCAATCCTCCTTCCTCAGTCTCCTACAAGGGCAAGCCCCATGGGACCTTGCTGACCCTTTTAAAATTCATGTATCCAGAGTGTTTCATATTCAAGTGACAAACTTTACAAAAGAGTCCAGGGTAGGAACCCTAGGAATGAATAACATTATGGTCTGAATGTTTGTGTACTCACTGAACAGTTATGTTGAAATTCTAGTTTCACTCACATGAGTGACACTTTGAAGGTGATGAGGTCATGAAGACAGGGAAGGTGCCCTAAATGAAAGGGACCCCAGACCTTTGCCTTGTCCCTCTATGATGTATAGCCACAGGGAAAAGATGGCCATCGGTAGAAGCAGACGCTCAGCAGACATGGACTCTGTTGGGCACCTTGACTTCAGTTTTCCCAGCTTCTAAATCATGAGAAATAAACACTTACTGGTCAAGCCATATGGCCTACGCTATTTTTGTTACAGTAGCCTAAGCTAAGAGAGGGTGCTAAAGAAAAGCCAGACTTTTATCCCTTTAGCCACACAATGTTGGCACAGCAAAATTTATTTAAATAATTCAATGTAGAATCTTATTCTTCAATGGGATAAAATGGTTGGAGGTCCAGTTCGTTCACCATTCCACCTGGAATTGTTTCTCTAAATTTGTGCTAAGTTTCTTTATAGTTCACTTGGCCTTTCATCTCCTTGGGACAGACTAAAGTCTCAGGGTGTCAACACGCACCAGTCTCATCCCATCCTTACTTTGTGAGAGGTAGAAGCCTGTTCCACTTCTAGAAGTTTCCACCATCTTCAAACCAAGATGCACTCTGAATAAAACCCAAACCCTTTGCCTGGTTCCCTTATGGAACCCAAGTTCCACCTCGTTTCCCTGGAAGGCTCGGCTCGCTCACAGCCCAGCTCCTCACCTTGTGACCATACGGGTTTTCTCAGGTTCCCCAGTACATGTGGCCCTGACCCACAGGGCCTTTGCACAACTCTGTTGAACCTGAAACAACCCTTCCCCCTCTCCTTCCCCCTCCTCCTCCTGATACTGCCAGGGGCCCAGTTCCTCCGTCTCCCCTGCTTACTGGCTTCCTTTCACCACCTACTCCAACCGACTCCACTCTGATATTTTAGGGCTCTTCTCCATTTCCACCTACAGAGCTGTGGTAGGGAAGGAAGCAGGTCTCAGATGGTGCTTCAAAACTGGCTAGTTCTTTCTCTGAGGAAGGCAGAGGTGTGTGTGGGGAGTGCATCTCCTCTTGAGAACAGGGAAGCAGGGCCATGGCCTGAGGAGCCTGCTCTCCTCACCCCACCAGGACCAGGGCAGGGTGCTCCTGGGAACAGGTCCAGCTCTGGGGCAGATGGGAAGCTGCCAGCTCTGCACCATAGTCAGGTATGGTTGATTCTGAACAACTTCCTGGGTGTTCCTGAACACTCACCTCCTGGACATAAAAAAAATAGAAAGTTCACCAAATGCTCATGTATTATCTCATGGATTTAGCAAAAGCATTTCTAGAAGGAACACTGAAATGCATCCTGTTTGTAGGTAACAAGAAGCTGGCTTGCTAAGGTGTGTTAACAAAGCCCAACAAATATCAGAAGGCAGCATGGCTGATTTGCTGTATTTAATGTGATGCTCCTTTGTAGAAGGTAGCTAAATAGTAGAAGCTGTTGTCAGCAGACTGAATCTACACACACACACACACACACACACACACACACACACACCAGACATCCTCTGCCCTATTGTCAACTGCCACCACCAGGAAGTATATTTCATATTCGTTTGATAACTTGATGGCTCTCTGCCTCCTCAACCAGTATGAGTTCCTTGAGGCCAGATCTTTTGGCTCAACTTCTCATTGTGACATAGTGTCATCCCTGGAAAAGCACAGGCGGGCAGAGACACAGCAAATGAAGCAATAAACATATAGCATAGAAGAGAGCTGCTTTGTGTGGGTTTTCTTTCCTGCTTTCTCAATATGAGATTAGGAATTAAGACAGACTTGAAATCAAAACGAACAGACTAGGGCTCAGCTTTACCCCCTGGAAATGGTCTGATCGGCTTGATCACTTCTTCCCCCTAACGTGAGCTCCCTACAGGCACGGAGTCCACTTAGTCTCCAAAACCACTCACAGCGTAGTGCAATGGGGCTGAGATGGCATCACCTCCCCGAGTGCCCCTCCCCGGGTTCCCAGCTGGCCACGTGTTCAGAAGGAGGACAAGCCACCCCAAGTTCAGTCATGCATGTTAAGCATGTGTTCTAAATTACACCCCATTCTCCACAGCATTTCCCAGCCATGGTCTGCAATCTTGTCTCGTGTCCTCATTTTCAAATGCTCTTGATAACCTCGTACTAGTTCTGCCTCGATCTTCCAAGAAATATTCAAAACAGAAAATCATGAATTTTCAAAGCTCTGGAACCTTAAATGATGCAGATAAGCAATAACTTCTCTTGTCTCATCCGTTCTCTTAATCAACTGCATTAATTTGCATACACATTTCATTTGGATATGATGACTGAAAACTTCCTGTGTAACTATTTATAACTTTGCCAAAACACTGCTTTGCTTTCTATTACATATCCTTATTTTGTGTGCATTCTAATTTCTCTTCTCCCTCTATCTTTTTGGCAATGGCAATGGTATCTATCTTTCTTTGGTAAATTTAAAGTCATTATTTAATTTCCAATAGAAAAAAGTCACACTTAAAATAGTCTACATCCTCCAACACACTTTGCTTACAAAATAAGTCTGCCAAAACATCAAAATCATATGCAACAAGAACACTTAGGACACTTGCCATTTATTTCCTGGGTTCTTCCTTTAATTTAGTGATTTTAATTTATCGAAACCTCTCATCTCACCTTCAGGGTCCCGGAAAATTCAAGTTACAATTCCCATTTTGGTGCCTGCACAGTTTGGATGTCCAACAAGCTGAGGAAATGTGGTCTCTGAGAAGCCGAATGAGATTTCAAGGTCAAAGTCCTTAGCTCAGCTCCACACACTGTCATCTCTGCTTCTCTCCTAAGCTTTTTACTTGTGAATTCCTGTGTAAGGACCCCAGGCAGAAAGGACAGGATGGATGGAAAGGAAGTGAGAGATGTAATAAATGATCCTGTTCCTCTGTATTTGTTGGGAGTGTGAGGTTGGGGGAGAAAGTTTGGGCAGGAGAACTACATTCTTTTAAGGCTGAGCTTTTTCCCCTAATGATTTTTTTTTAGAAAGGTATGCATTTTAATGGCTTTCTGGTTATGTGGAGTGTGTATACAATTTCCTGGAGGTACACAGGATGCATACAACTAGCTAGAGAGATGCGGGATACGTGCCCTGCCCTGGAGTGACATAAGGTGTACAACTGCTTCCGTGGAGTTCTAAGAAGTGTATGAATGTATCTGGTGACAGTGGAAGTAGGGAAGGGATTGGGAGAAGAGTCCAGGTGACTGGAAGCCTGCGGTAGACAGGGTGGGGGCAAGAGGAAGGAGAGGATGTGCACGAACGAACGTGTTCCAGGCTTCGTGGAGAAGGCTGAATGGATACAGCACCCTTGCCTGTAGCCATCTCAGTGGGAGGCCTGGGATCAACTTCTGATTAATGATATTTTGATGCTAATTTCGCTTTTTAGCACTGCTGTGCCCAAAGGCCCCGGTTATTTTGATAGAAGCAAGACCTCCACACACTGGGGAGTGTCGGTGCTTTTTATGCATTCCAACTGGTCCCTTGAGGGGCAGGATGTGCCCGGTCCCCAGATCGCCAGGGCCGGCTGTGGCCTCTAGGTGGTGCCGCTGAGTTCGCAGCGAGGGAAAACCCCTAGGCGGGCCAGGACGCAGCGGCCAAGTTCAAGTTCTCTCGGAATCCCTGCAAAGAGAAAGGAAGTGGAGCTGGCGGCAGAGGTGTGCCTGGCCCCTGTCACCCGACTGGTCCCAGGGTCTTGGAGCACCTGCTTGTGAGGGGACACCGGCAGTCCCCCGAGAAGCCTGCCCACACTGTACCTGCCTGCCTTCTTCATAGACCCATCCTCGGCTGGCACAAGGAGCTGACCTCGCTCCCGCACCAGGTAAGCCTTTCCTTTCGGGTTTCCACACTCTTTGGCTGAGGTGTCATCGGCTAGGCAGGAGCCTGGGCGCATTTTTGAAATGCATGTCATTTTTGGGTTGCGTTTGGACAAGCTTTACTGATTTACTGTGTGTTTGTGCTACCAGCTCTCAGACCTGAGATCGTGCCTTTGTTTTCTCTAGAGTATCAGAAACCTCATTTTGCGCTGTTGGTTGCGCTTGGGTTAGGGAGCTAAACTCTGTGTGCTTTGTACGCTGTCATATTTGGGCTGCCTATTAAAACAGCACGTGTCTCCCGAGGTTTGCCCCTGAACTTGGCTCCTTGGGGAAGGCAAGGTGCACCTGAGACTGAAGCCAGGCTCTCCACCTGCGTGGAACCCAGAATACCGAAAAGTCCTACCAGACTGTCGAGGTAGAGGTTGCAATCAAGTGGAGACCCAGTGCCATGGTCCTGCGCTGGGGAGGAGAGGTCCCCTGATGCTCTGACACACCTGGGACAGATATGCCCCTAGCATATCCTCAGACATGCCTGAGGACTGTCATGTCGGGCAGGGAGGGCAGACAACAGGTGAGCTTCCTGCTGGTATCTCTCTGCTACGTTGTTCTGGATCCACAGCACTACACAGCTCGCACAACAAGGGTCGGTCGAGGTGATTCAGATGCCAAATTTGCAGACCAGAAATACTGGTCAGTCAGGGGACTGGATAGAGTCAGTGGGACACCTGCCCCCTGCAGGACTGAAATGTACAGTGGGGTGAGAGAAGGGGAGCGTGTCAGGGCCCGTTACTCCTCTAGCTCTCCAGAGCAAAGGGTACTACTCTGCTGTTTTGAAGTGACATTGGGGGGGCACATTTTCAACCCACGAGTGAAACTGCAATTTGTTCAAAGTGTTAAAGAGGCAAAAGACCTCTTTGAGTGGGCAGAGGAGGAAAGAGAGTAATTCAAATGTAAAAGCCAGAGCCATAGTCATTTTAAACCTTTACTGATGCATTTTAAGAGAGAAACTAATAAAGAGGAAATCATTAACGTTAGGAAGTGAGTGTCCCGGTGAGTGCCATGTGCACCTGCAGCCCAAAGTGAGTCAGGCCTATGGTGCCACAGCACTATTGGAGGGTAATCTTAGGTCACGGCTGTGAAAGGAAAAACTAGATACTATTCCCTTTGAAATATCTGATGCACACTCTGGCTACTACCTGGTTCCTTCTGTTGAAATGATACATAGAAGGTCCCTAACTTACTATAGTTCACAGTTGTTTTTTTTTAACTTTATGTTGGTGTGAAGTGCACAGGATTCAGTGATGTGCCCTTGGATCCTCTCTGGATGCTGGCTGGGAGCAGGGGACCAGCCCCATCTAGCGTGCTGTGCACCAGCTATCATGTGTGACAGGTTAAGTGTGTTGCATGCATTTTTTTATTTGTAAAAATAATTTTGTTGGGGACTTTAATATTTGAACTGAGTTTACTTTCAACTTCCTGTGAGTTTTTCAGAATGTGACTCGTGCATCCATTGTAAATTTGTGGAGTTCAGTGGTGTCAGGCTCCATCTTCTGTCTTAGATGTCCCCTGTCCTCATGCCCAGCAGAGCACCCCACATCTGCTCACTGATTCAACCAGATTAGCCAGCCAGTGAGCCCCAGTAATTCCCTGTCTCCGCCACCCCAGCTCTGGGATTACAGGCTTATACCGCCACCCCTGGCATTTGGCATGAGGGCAGGGATCTGAGCTCAGGCCATATGCTTGCATGACAACCACTTTGCCGACTGAGCCATCTCCCTGCTCTCGAGCACTTTCTAATGAGGCAGGTCTTCAAGGGACTATAGACAGGAGCCTGTCACCTGGTGTTCTGTGAGGTCCAGGGCAGTATTCTGAGGTTTCTCAAGAATGGAATTCATTCTCAAGAAACCCAGCTTCAAAGACTCAAGCAAATCTAAAATTCAAACAGGGGGGTCTGTAAACAAGATGGCATCACAGTGCAAATGGCCCAGCCCTAGCCTGGCTGGCTTTGCCCTCAACTCCCCCAACTGCCAGCAGCCCTGTGCATATGGCTAAGCAACTCTTCCCTGGCCCCTGCTCCTCAATTATCCTGGATGACACCTGCCTGTTTACTCCTTTGATGCTGTTTTAGGCTTTCCCTCGATAATTCCACACACCAATAGCATCATTAATTAGCCCACATTAAACCACTTAGCACATTAGATCAATTAGAAAACAAAAGCTGCAGCCGTTGCCCCCACCCACACACCTACCATGGTATACTCCTTGGATTTGTACTTTTTAAAATTTTTTGATCTACAAGACCTCTAGTTTTCCTTAAAAACGAAGCCAGGCAAGACAAGCTAGTGTCTGATTGTTTACCATGCATTTCAACAGCACATACATATCAAACACACCTTCATGCACAGCTTCCCTATTTCCAACTATAGGACTAAGGTTTAGAGAGGTTTCTTGACTTTCCCGAAGCCACTCCGGTAACAAATATCGTGAGAACACTCATCACCGTGGGGAACTGAGTGCTCAGCGTGCACCGGCAACGTGATTAACAGGTGGCAGAACTAGGACTCGAACCCATGTCTGTTGCTTGGCAACATCAGTGACAGTATGGACAGAGCATTACGCAGCTGTGTATACCTCAGTGGGCCTGTAATGGCAGCCTGACATGCACGTCTTAGCTCCTTCTTGATCAGGTTGGGGCCTGAGAGACAAATTGATCTTGATGTGCCATCCTAACAAAGGCCTGGTTATATAGGAAGGGTTTGAGGGTTTTCAGTTTTTATATAGTGGAAAAGTTGTCAAAGGCAGGCAAATACAGATTGTTCCATCTACCAGGATGTAGCGTCCAGGAGCTAAGAGAAATTTTCAAAATGGCTTCCAGGGTTCAAGCACCCCAATTCCTTCAACTCTATTACTACAAACAAGTGACACTAGACTTACCATTCTTGCCTTAGAGATCACAGTGTTATCTAGAGCAGTTAGTTAACCCTGTCAATCAAAGCAGGTGCCTTTAACTGCTGAACCAGCTCTCGTGCCCCAGTTCTTATTTCTTAGCCCGCCTGCAAGGGCTGCACATGGGTTTAAATGCACATTCACTCATTCATACAGAAGTTCTCTTCGGAGCTTCTGCTGCCTGCCAGGCACTGTGCTGGCATGTAGCGATGGAGTGACATCATAGGAAGCGAGAGAATGCGCCTGAATTCATGGGCTTAAATTCGACTCTGGGGAGAGGAGCTGAAATACGTACATATGCATGTAACTAATGTCACCAAGAAAGAAATAAGCAGGGCACGTGAGAGAAAGCACCTGGTTGGAAGCCGGGAACTCTTGGGAAAATGACATTGAACTTATACCTAGAGGAAGTGATGGAGTGTTCTAAGGGACACAGGATTGGAGGCCCTGGGCAAAGGGAGTTTGAGATGTCAACAGGAAAGACGAAAGCCCAGGAGGAGCAAGTAAGAGAACCATAAGCCAGAGCCACTTCGATCAAGACCATGGAGGAGCCTGGGCCTTTAGCAGGAAGGTAATAGAATGATACATCAACTTGGGGTTACAGTTCAATCAGGACTGTTCATACCCAGAGCAGCTCTCAGGCTGTCAGTGTCCATGGCACACCTTCCCAACCGGGCCGCCCTGGTTGCTATAATTTAAGAAGTAGCCACCACTGATACACATCTCCAGGTAACCTCTTCCTGAAAAGCAGGTCAGCTGGCCGGAAGGTTGGAAAAAGTAGACAGGAGAAGTGGTGTGGTGTGGAACAATCCCTGTCCCCAATATTTGCTTTCTTGGTAGCTAACAAATAACAGAGGAGCCCTTTCTGATCCACAAAAAAGAGAGAGAGAGAGAGAGAGAGAGAGAGAGAGAGACTACCACTTGAAACACATGCTTACATTCCAGAAAGCCTGGAACTAGATTTTCAAGACTAAATAAGCTATGTAAAGAAAGAAATCACTTAACATTCTTACAGAGACTATTGCAGCCTTCTCCCCTTTGGAAACTTCCTGGGTCATCCTACAGCTGGTGCAGGACTGTCCTGAACAGCTTCACTCATCCTTCTTCCCATGGGGAGAGAAAAAGGTGCTCCCCCAGTCTTGGGAGAGATGGAGCAGGACTTAGTCCTTTCTCCTTCTCTAGGTGACTTGTTAGGTACCAGTTCAGAGGGCCCTAGGCTGTCCCTATTGACTTTGCGCACAGACCTGGGGGAATCAACCTGCCCTCTCTGCCATCTAGCACGAGACACCAGCACCTAACAGTGTGATTCCTTCTTGGTGACAGGACCACAGAGGCCCATTCGACAAGGAGAGAATTGCCTTCTTCGAAAATATGGTAGAGAAAGCCTGCGGATGGGAGAGGAACTGGAAGGTTGAACGCTGGTTTTGATATCCAGCTGAGCTTTCGTTCATTTCAGGAAGGGCTGAGTCCATGGCAGATGCTCTTATGGGAAACAAGCATGCTGAGTCGGCTATTTCTTTTTAATCTGGATAAACCTGGTTTTTGTGGCCTACTGTTTTGATTGAGATCTGTGCCCTTGTGTAACAGACACCACTCTGTCCCAGAAAAACCCCAATCTTTGCGAATACTGAACTGTACTCTGTCTTAAAAAGTGTCTCAGGGGAATCTTGGGTTTGTGTTCTTCAAGATCTTGTTCTTTGTATGGAGGGTTCTCAGAAACAATAACAACTAAAAATAGACACAGCTATACAGTCAAGTATAGCACAGAAGAGCATATATATCCATGTTTATTGCTGTACCATTCACAATAGTAAAAAATGGAGCCAGCTTAAGATGTCCATCAGCAGATGAATAGATCAAGAAAACGTGGTACATGTACACAATGGAATTTTATTCGGCTATAAAGAAAAAGAAATTGTGAAATTTGCCAGAAAATAAATGGAACTAGAGATCATTATGTTAAGTGAAATAGAATCAAGCCAGACTCAGAAGGGCAAAGACGACATGTTTTTTTCTCATATGCAGAACCTAGATTAAAAATGTTGTATACATATCAAATTGAGGGGGTGTGAAACTAGAAAGAGGATCATGAAAAGGGAGGAAGAGATCTTGAAGAAGGTAAGATCTAAAGAGGTAATTGAACACAAGTCAAATGAAAGCAGAAGGGGGTCTATTTGGGGAAAGGAAGGAACGAACTAGATAGAGGAAGGTCAAGGAGTGCAGGGAAGGGCACTGTGGGAGAGACAAATTAAAGCCAAGTATAATCACACACACACACACACACACACACACACACATACACACATATGAATGTGCTTTGATGAAGCCCATTGCTTTGTAAGCTAACTTTGAAAAATGATTTTAAGAAAAATGTTGTGAATCTGTCATGCTATTAAAACTCTGGCTATTACTTCTCAAGTTCTGTTAGTCCAACATGTTCAGGTATTAGTAAAAGGTTGAAGGCTTTGGGGTAAGAATAAGTGTAATGGATAGAAAGTTCACCAGCTCTTTTTCACGGCTGTATAAAGCAGAGGGAACGGGAAGACAGAAGAATTAGTGATTAATTGACCTGACCACTTTCGAAAATAGAATTTCAAAGATTGGAAATTGAAGCAGTGACCTGGAAGACAAGCCCGGATTAAGAAATATCAAATAGGAAAATGGACTTGAAGAAATCAGAGCAGGATCCGTGGGTCAGTTTCTTCACAGTTGACGTGGGAGAGAGCTGGAGGAGCAGCAGACCTCAGAGGAGACAGGGAAGGAGGAGCCACGTGCCCACCTCCATCTAGAACTCACGACACCTCGATCCATGCCTGCCATGAGCCTTCTATGGATTGCATGAGAAGGAAGGGTCATTTTGGCCCGGCGTGGTGGTGCACACCTTTAATCCCAGCACTTGGGAGGCAGAGGTAAGAGGATCACCGTGAGTTCAAGGCCACCCTGAGACTACATAGTGAATTCCAGGTCAGCTTGGACTAGAGCGAGACCCTACCTCGAAAAACCAAAAAAAAAAGGGGGGGGATCATTTTGACCTCTAGTGGTGGATCCCACTGAATTCCCAGGGGGAAAAATGCTCCTCTACATTTGGAATAAAAAATATTTTATCAAGATTTTAATTATTTATTTGTGTGATTGTGTGTGCATACAAACATGGCCAGAGCCTTTTGCCGCTGCAAGTACACTGTAGATGCATGCCCCACTTTGTGAGTCTGGCTTTATGTGGAGACTGGGCATCAAACCTGGGCAGGCAGGGTTTGTAAGCCAGTAAGCCAGTGCCTTTAATCATGGAGCCCTCTCTAGCCCTGTAAAGATTATTTTTTAAAAAGATTTGGTCCTTTAAGAGAGCCAAATTACTGTTTCTTTCTTCCCTTTTTGGCTTGGGAGTGCTTATAGTATGTGTGGTGTGGTGTGTGTGTACAGAGGCAGTGCTCAGTGTGTGTGTGTGTGTGTGTGTGTGTGGTGGCCATGTGTGTGTGGTGGCCAGAGGAGAACATAGGGTGTCCCCCTCGGTCATTTACCCTCAGGTTTCCTAGAGACAGAGTCTCTCGCTGATTCAGGGGCTTGCTGTGTTTCCTGGGATTCTCTGGCCTCTACTCCCTGCAGGGCTGGAGTTACAGGTGTGTGTGGCCCAATTCTTCACATGGGGTGGTCTCAGGTCCCCTCAGACTCCCATGCTCTTAACTGCAGAGACATTTCTCCAGCCCCAAAGTATCCTATCCATCATGGAGATAAGTCAGAGGGCACACCTTGGGGAGGGCTTGCTCACATGCCCCTTCTTAGCAGGCAGCCTGCATCTCCCAGAAGCATGACTGAGGGGGAGAACGCTGAGAGCTGGGCCCATGGGATATCTAACCAGCACAATTCACTGTGCATTAGTGATTCTCTGCTGATGAGCTTTGTTACAGGTAACAAAAGTCCCAATCAGTTTCATTTACTTTCAGTGAAACTCTTTTTGAGTTTTAGCTCATTCCCGTATAGTTTTGGGAGAGACCTTTTCCTGAGGCATGTATGCACAGAGCACACACCTGGTCTGCTTCTTTGGTCTCTGAAGAAGCCAGACTTCTGATTGTGGCCACCATGATGCCCAAAATGTCCTTGCCCCCTTCAGCAGTCACTAAGCAATTACCCCCGTTTTATAGGAAGGAAACCAGGCAAGGAGACTTGGGACTCCTGGATGAAGTCAGCGCTGAGGACCAAGAGACCACGCTTTCTCCAGAATGCCCGCTAGTTGATTTCCACTTCAAGGTTTCCACATGAAAATCATTATCCAAACAGACCACCCACAGCTTGCTGCCTTGACTTCTGCCCTGGCGTGTGAGGAAACGGTGCTTCAGCGCTTCAGAAATAGTACCCTGATGTTATCACAGTTGTTGCTTTTGAAGGCAAATATTTAATTTGTGAAGGTTGCAAAATGAAGCACAGTAGAATGTTGAGCTCCTCCTTGTGTTTACAGAATCAACAGGATGGAGACAGTGACAAAATCAGTGGTCCTGCTCCCCGAGGGCCAGCTCTCCTCCTGCACCCACCTAACCGAAGCAGGGTGCAGTCACCAAATGTCCTTCCATCTAGGGAGGGTCTGAGGGTCCCACGGCCTCCTTGGGTGCTCATCAGGATGGTTCCAGGATGTTGCTCCAAAGGTGGGGGCTGGGCAGTGAGTTTGGGTGGTCTTCCCTGCTTACCTGGGGCCTGAGCAAGACAAAGGGTCCCAGAACTCTGGGGGAGTGAGGCACTGCAACTGCCAGATAATGGGCTCCAAGTCTTGCTCCAGGTTTGGGGGAAACTAAAAGAAACAGAATAGATAGCTGCTACTTCTTTTTTATGGGGGAGTCTCACTCTAGCCCAGGCTGAGCTGGAATTCACTATGTAGTCTCAGGGTAGCCTCAAACTCATGGCGATCCTCTTACTCTGCCTCCCCAGTGCTGGGATTAAAGGTGTGCGCTACCATGCTTGGCTGCTACTTCTTAATGGCCTGTCTTATGGAAGATGGGCAAATAGACAGTCACACACAAATAGAAAAATGAAACTTCATGTAAGACGTAAGGGACATGAGCCTCACTGACCTACATGTGATCAATCATGTAGCTATTATCTGCAGCGCTGAGTTGAACTGTGTTCACTGGAGCAGATCTCTTCCTCTCCTCCTTGCTCACACCCCACACAGGAAGGGAAAGAAAGGCTCCTAGGGGTGAGGCCTCCTGACCAAGAAGTCCCCCTAGTAAGGAGCAGGTCTCAGCCTAGGGACCCAGACTTCCAGTGCTATGAGGAGGTGAGCTGCTGCAGAAGGGGCTGGATTCTGACACTGTGTCATAGCCACTTGGCTGTGGGGATAGTTTCTCCCCAAACAGATGTCTACAGCTCTGGACATCGCTAAGTTCCCAAGGTGCATCAACAGGCACCCTGCTGGCTGCCCCAAGCCTACGTGAATGCCTTCCAGGGCTGGAGGATACAAGTCATGGGTGCAGAACATGGAAGCCTCTGTGTGCACACATGCTTCTCTGGGGGTGGTGCACATAGGAGAAGGTGTGGACCAAGCTGAGGAAGTGGGAGGGGCAAGGGTGGCTATGGGAAAGTCCAGCCACCAAGGATATTGAAAGGTCAGAGCTCCACTAAACAAGAGGATCCTGCTCTGCACTCTGCTGGCTGGCATCTTTGCCCCTGTCTGGCATCCAAGGAAGATGCAGATTCTCCCTTTTGCCCACAGCAAGGAAGAGCTGTTCTCCAGGTGTGGTCCAAGTCTGGGTGCCAATTAGAGTAAGCCAGTGGAGACAGGGCACCATGGCATCCTCACGGGTACAATGCCCAGGGGGTTAGTGTGTCTTATCTTCTACCCGCTGAGCAGTTCTGAAACAACATTTCTCCACTTACTAAGAAGGAAACTGAGCCCCCACAGGAAAGGATTGTGTGTTCTTATGCCCCCCACCCCTAGCCCCCTGATGAAAACTTTACCCCAGAAATGGTTTTCTTTTGGAAAGTTCTCAGATCCTGTTCACTGGAGTTTATATTGTCTGCGTCTCTCTGCTCTGAATGTGAGATAGTCTTCTGTTGAGTTTAATTTAGCCAGATTTGCAGCTGTGCTAACAAAATCATTGAAACACTCCTGCTTTCAGAATGGAGGTTTTGCCTTTTCTCTGGCCTGCAGCTAGTCTGTCCCCTTAGTGAGATTCCCCAGCCTTGGGCAAAATCTAGTGTTCCTATGACTTCATTCAAAATGCCAAAAAAGTGGGACCAGGTTTTATTGCATCTCAGATTCCAAATAGTTCTAATAATTTAACAGCTAGCATAAATGATTCATAAAAAGTACTGTTGAATACAGTCAAAAATCTGTCATCTCATTATGGACAATAATAAAAATAATAAAAAGAAAAAGAAAAGAAATAAAAGAAAAACATCTGTCATGCTGTCACACTCAGCATCTCATTGGCTCAGCACCTCTTCAGGCTCCACAAATGCAGACCACTTGGGGCCTTTCTATTTAGGAACACACTGTGGAGCACCCCTCAATTGCTGCCAACGAGCTTGGTTCTTCTGAGGAAGCTGAGGCCACATGGGGTGAGACCCTTGCTTCATCCAGCCTGCATGACAATGAAGTGACCATCATGGTGAATAAGATCCACCCCCTCATCAAGGAAGCTGGTGGAAATGTTGGGCCTCTGTCCTGGCTTGTTTGAAAGGCCCTGGCCACCATCAACACTGGGAGCCTCATCTGCCATGGAGGGGCTGATGGACCTGTGCCAGAAGTGGTGCCACACCAGAGCGAGGTCCTCCCCTTCTCCGAGACTGTCCAGCTGAGAAGAGAGTGGAAGGAAAGAGCCTGGTGGTGACACAGGCTTTGGTTCTTTTGACTGAAGCCAGTTTATAACATGGTCAAGGAAAAGCTGATCTCCACCCCGACAAACAAAAAACACACATTGTGGAACTCTGAGTACTTTTTAGAATATGGCAAACATGCAGATTAGCAAAGACACCCAGGTCGCTTTTTTAAGATGATAACATGTTAATTTGCGTAACCCACCCCACCCTGAATGAACCTCCTTCTTACGTAATCTCTTGTCCTTTCAAGGCTGTCCTCGTTGGTTGCCATCTATTTTGTCTATATAATGCCTTTTTAATTTTTTTATCTTTAAAAAATTAGATACATTGATTGAGTAAATATTGTGCTTATATTCCCATTCCCCTCCCCCATCCCCAATCCCCTGGGTATCCTCGGTGGGCACACTGGAACAATCCATGTGGCAAGGGGTTATGCATAATACAGGAGGCAAAAAGATTGCCCCCCTTTATGAATTGTAGCTGAGGGGGGTAATGTCTCTGGATATTCTCTCCCACCATAGCTCTTACAATCTTTCTGCCCCCTCTTCCTCTCAGTTCCCTGAGTCATGGAGGGTGAGTTTTAAGTCTGCTTCATTGTTGGTGTTGTGACCTTAAGAGTCTCTGTACGTCTATTTTAACTTGTGTTGGAAGTCATTGGTGTCTGTCTCGCTGACTTATCCTGGGCTGACTGATTGGCTGTGGTTATAGGTCTCTTTCTTGCCCCACCACTGACTCAAGTGTTTCACTTGGGGCCTACGTGATGGGCCTGGGGTGGTTCATCTCTTGCTGGGATATCAGCCTTCAGCCTGCAATTCATCGGTGGGGTTGGAATGACCACAGCTCTCTTGGCGCCTTCTGAAAAATACAAACAGAATCTCCATCGGAGAGTGAGATCAGTATAGGTTAAATAAGAGACACATTTCTAATTTGGCAAAATTCTATTGAGATTAGCCTTTCTGTAGTTCTCTTGTAATGGGGATTTCTTTTTGGAGCCCTAGTTTTTGGTTCCTGTAGGATTTTGCCCTAAGTCCCAATTCCAGTTAAGGGTTCCTTGTCACTGGGTGGATTTCTTGGCCAATTTAAAAGCTGTTGAATACCCACCCGTGGTTTTGGCACCTCTATTGCACCTGTGATCATTTCTTGGTCCATTGATCTCTCCCAGAAAGAAGTGTATTCAGCCTTCTCATGGCAACAGTCTGCATTTTGTATCAGAGACCACTTTTTTGTAACTTTTGTGTTTAACTAACTTGAATGAAAAACCAAGGCATTAGAGAAAGCTAACAGTGAGGTGGCCACAGGGAGCACCAGCAGGGAAGTCCTGCTGACAGTGAGGTGTGCACCCTGGCCATGATTCACGGATGATGTTTCTCTGCGCTCTGGAAGACAAAATGATGTAAGCCTACGTACTCATGAGAAAAACTTTCAGCACATCTCAAATGAGGAAATTCTACAAATAACCTAACTGCCTCAAAACAAGTAAAGGCTGAGGGATTGTCAGCCTGTAGGCATTAAGGAGACACAATGAGTAAATATCTTTTGGTGCCCTTGGTGGCACACTGGATGGAAAGGAGATGTCAGGTGAACAGTAAGGACACGTGAGTTACAGATGGATTTGTGTTGACAGTAATTCACCAGCGCTGTGACAGGGCTCCACACTACTATGCGATCCTCACAAGAGCAGAACTGTAAGGGGAGATGGGAGTTCTCTGGCTGATATCTGCAACTTTTCTGTAAATCTAAAACTACCCTAACCAAAAAGCATATTGCCATAGAAATGGGTCTGGAGAATCATTTGTTTCCTCTTTGCCCCGTGCTATTTTAGCATCTGCAGAGCACCCTCTAGCAGGGAAGGCAGCTGGGCTTTCCTCAGGATTGTCTTGAGAAATGCTGTCTACGTAAGATCAGCCCACGTCCACTCTTCTCGGGCTGGATCAATGACTTCGTATCTTCTTGATCATAAAATAGGCTCTGCAAGGAGCTTCTCTGCTAGGGGACTTTTGCAAGCTCCTGAGATTCCAGCCCCAGCCCCCTGTCCCAGCTCATCCCAGGACTGCTGGCTACAGCCCTGCTTTTGATGCTGGGAGTGAGCTGAGCTCCTGGCTCCTGCACCCATCTTCTCACCTGAGGTTTAGGAGCACCTACTGTGTGCAGAAGTAACAAGCTGATTATATGCTGGCGCTTTTCCATGTCTCCCCCAATCCACTGCCCCCTCTTTTGAGCACAGGAGGCTGGGAGACTGACTACACCACACAGATAGCACCCTCTGTTTTTCCGTTATATTCAGCCAGTAGAAGGCACCTAAGGGCGGCAGAGAGCAGAAGAATGGCGGCTGGCAGGAACTCACTCTTCACCTCTCTCCATAATGCTTGGCCCCTACCCTGCATTCACATCTGCTGTCTCTCTCTGCCCCCCCTGCTCAGGGATGGCCGTGGCTTCTGGGTGCTGCATCATCCCCTGCTGCCCCTGGGCCATGGCCTACAACCCACAGGCAGGGTTTTGCTGTACTCACCCAGGGGACCCTTGGGGCTGGCCTTGGAGAAAGAACTCTCCCAGTGGGTTTCTGAGTCAGCTAAGAAGGTCATGGATCACCACCTCTGGGTCCTGATTCACCACCAGAACCATGAAAACCTCAAAACAGTCAGAGCCTGGAGGTAGCTCAGATGAGAAGAGCCACACCCTCGCCAGGTCCCTATCACTTGAATGAGTGTCTTCATCTTTTAACTGGAAATAATTTCTACTGTTCATGATGAAAGGACAAAAATAGCATTAGTACCCAACAGAGAAGTGACTGTCAATATGTGGTATCTTTTGTTTTTCTATTATTCCTGATTGAAAAGTGGGTGGACATGAAGGTCTCCTAGAGGGAGGGTTTTGTAGACAGAGGATGCCTATAGCTCCCGACTCGGCCATTGATGCATTAGAACTTATAAATGCCGGAGAACCTGACCTTGAACCCCACAAGAAAATTGCTGACATTAAATCAAGGGCCAGTGTGATGCCCAAATGAGCCTAATTTTAAAGACCCTTTGAGAGTTCTGCTGCTGTGTTCTTACCAGGAGATGATGCCAGGCTGTGGCTGTAGCCGGTTTCTAGGCTTTAAAGTTAGCACGTCTCTCTAAAGAGCTAGTGCTCACCATGTGCAGTTTGAATTCTCCATCCCACTATCCCAAAAGTGCATTTCTCACTCAATATCCCTAGCACCAGGGAAGACACAGAAGAGAAGGCATGGAAAGTTCTAGCAGCTATACTTGAGGCAGTGAGTGCTTTGGCACAACCAGGGACCAGGCTGAGGACAACCTTGTGCACATAAAAGTGTGATCACCCAGGATGAGAAAAGCCCACACCTCTGCTCTCTCAGCACCTCCCTGTTACCCCCTGCCAGTCCCCGAGAGGAACCGCTAGCTGCTAATGGTCATTTCCACAAAATGCAGGAGATTGCATCCCAAACACCTGGTGAGGTGCCCTCCTAAGAAACACTTAGGATGTAACCCAGTTCTGAGCATGCCCAGCCTAGAGAGTTCTAAAAGAAACTTCCAGAAAACAAAGGGATACAATCCAGTGGCCCCGGGAGAGTTCTCCCCAGGAGGGGAGAACATGCAGCCAGGCTGGTGGCACAGGCCTGTAATCCCATTCCAGCTCCCTGGAGGCTGAGGCAGGAGGATGGACAGTTCAAGGTCAGAATGGATTCAAAGCCAACCTTGGCAATTTAGTGAGACTGTCTCAAAATTTTTAAAAATGGAAAAATTGCTGGGGGCATAGGTCAGTGGTAGAGCACTTGCCTAGCTTGTGAATGACCTTAGGTTCAATCCTTCAGATTGACAAAAAGGAAAAAGATGGAATACCCCCTGCAGGAGACCCATCTTTCTCTGTGCTGTGGAGTCTCCGGGTCCTGTCTGATTTATGGTGACTAACAAATTAGAAGAGAGTCGATCTATTTGTTTTAGGTTCAAATTAGCCAGACAATTTCTCACTCCGGTGCAAGACACGTAAGTAGATAGGCAAGCAGAGTGGGGCAAACGCAGCAGCCTTGGTCAGTCACTGGCTTAGCCAATGGTTGGCGGGAGGAGCACCCTGCCTCAACCTAAGGCTGCACAGTCCTGAGCCAACTCTGCCCTGGGCCCCCCACAGTGGGCACGGTGGGGAGGGCAGTGGTGACAGTGTTGGCACAGAAGGCAACCGGAAGGGCCACTTGGAGGCCTAGAGGGCAGACCACAGCATGACTGCCTGGTGTTGAGCTGGCCCAGCATTTGGATTCCATCACATTGTCTCATCTACATTCTCGGCTTCTCGAGAACCAGGGCCAGCATGTCTATGGAAGTTCTGTGGCCCAGTGTGGAGGTCTTTCCCCCTTGGGCATGCCTGAAATGATGGAGGACTGAAAGGTGTTAGTCATCTGCAGCTGTGATAAATGATCTCAACATGTAGCAACTTATGACAACAGTGTGACTATGGTCTTTGGGGATCAGAAACCCAGGGAGTGTCTTGGCTAATGGCTCTGGCTCAGGGCCCTTCTGAGGTTGTAGTCAGCAACCATGTCTATAGCTGAGCTAGAGTTAGAGATCCGTACCCAGGAAGGTGCTGTTGGTCAGGGGCCTCAGGTCACTCATGAGCTCTCCCATGAGCTGGCTCCCTGATCACCTGTTGAGCCATGGGGCAGAGAGCTAGCCTTCTGTGACCCCCATTTCTGGAGTGCACACAGTCCCTCCTGCTCTTTGTTAGAAGGGTGCCCCTGAAATCCAGCTGCACTCAGAGGGAGGAATTGGAAGGCAGTGTCGAAGAACTGGTACACTTAGTTTAAATCACGACACCTGATTTCTACCCAGCTGGCCTTAAATGTCTGTGTGACCTTGGGCAAATGTTGGAGTCTCAAGAAAACTGTAAAGAAAGAGAAATTTCCTTTTCTCTGGAGTTGTTAAATTTGTAAGATATGGTCTTGAAGTTGTCTAGGATCAGTAAGTGAAGACACTACATAAAATTTGTCCCACAACCCCCCCCAAAAAAAAAAAAAGAAAGAAAGAAAGAAAGAAAGAACGCTGATCTCTAAAGGCATCCCTCTTGGTGCTCGGGCTCTGGAATTCATTTGGAAGACGCATTTGCTTATTAAACAGCTACCTGGTGCTTCGCCTGTGTCTTGCTCTCTTCTGGAGTCCTCACCCTACTCCAGAAATCCAGCTTAGACTGGTTCAAGGAAGAACCCAGGCCCGCCCCTACAGTCCATACAAACTCTCTCAGTGATGCTAAGTGCAGCCTGGGTTGGATGTGCTCACAGATAAACTGGGGGTCATGTTCAAATGCAGGTCGTGATTCTGTAGGAGTGAGTGAAAAACAGAAATTCTGTATTCCTAACTAACTCCCAGGTACTGCGGAGCTTCCAAGACCACACTTAGAGCAAGTTTTAGATGCCTGCCAAGAGGTGCAGAAATACAAACCTAATTCCCATCCTCTAGGAACAAAGGATCCAGATAGGGAGGAGAAATTAGGGCTGGAAACACAACCAGCAGCCCAGCATGGACAGAGCTGAGACAGGAGTGACACACCCAGCAACCCCACCCCTGCCTGGCTCTGATAGGCCCCTAGCATCACCCCTCTATCCCTACAGCAGGAGCAGCAGAAAGTTAACCTCACTTGGATCTTTGGAAATCTTTCACAAGTTTGCGTGTTTTGCTGAACAATGGTTATTTCCATGGGGAAAGAAAAGAATGAGCAAATCTAAGCCTTAGCTCAGCCCTATAGCCTAGCTCCCAGATTAAACATTTATTGTTCAGTAAACCCACTTTATTGGTACCATTAAGTGCTTTCTGGACTTGTTTTCATGGTGTGAAATTCTAGAATTATGGAAATTCTAATAAAAGTCCTCTTCATGAAAGCTGCAAGGAAACCATAGTCCAACTGTTTCCTCCTTTGGCTTGAATTTCACTTTTCTCCTTGATGCCTTCGTCTCCCAAACAGGATGGACTTGGAAATCGTCTCAGAACCCTAGGTCTGGACCCCTGGCCTATTTGGTCCATTGTTTCTAAACCCTCACAATTAATTCTACCCCAAGCCCCATGTTGTGTGGAGGCCATCAGATTCCCGTCCACTCTCAGCAACCTGGCTCCATCACCTGGCCCAGTGTCCCCCAGCTCCCCAAACACCCCAACTCAGGGTCCTGTCCTCCAGATATTCAGGGTGAGGCCATGGTTCCCATCCTGTATCTCAGCCTCAGGAGCAGGCTCTTCATTGAACTCTGGGCTCCTGAGTTTTCTCCACTCGGGTTTTATACACAGTCCACAGATGAGTGGTCCTAACATCGTCCCTTCACCCATCACTGAGTCCAAACACCTTCTGGCTCCCTGTGTCCTAACGAATTTTCTTCAGTGTCATTGTGTTCACCTGGGACCCTTACCCAGAAGGTTCCAGCTCTGACGGGCTCCCTCCAAGGCAGCACTCCATCCCAGCAGAGGTTTGAGGACTAGATTTCTGCATGAAGAAGTGTACTGCCACCCCTTCCTCCTCTTCCACCCAGGAGACACGTCCATTACCAAATAGCTAAGGCTCACATTTGGCCAGAGGCTTACCCACAGTTATGTGCTTTTATTTTACTGTATTTGGTTTATGCATCTCCCGATCCCCTGGATTCTCCTTGATACTTTGTCTTCATTGTCCCACATGCTTCTTAGAACTCTGACCTGGTTCTGCCATGCTCTTTGCTGATCATACACTGCCTGACATTGTTATTCATGGCCTGTTTACCTGTGTCTGACCTTCCAACCTGATGCCGAGGCCTCAGGAATAGAGGCTTCCTTTCACATCTTTTATATTTCCACTGACCTTGTGCTGAGCCTTGAGCAGCCACTTAAATAACCTTTCTCTAAATGACTGGGGTAAAATTTAGATGTTTAATCAAAAAGTGGTTTAGGAAATAAAGAGGGTAAAGAGCTCAATTGAAATGGAGTCAGTCGTGTTCCTAGCTCTCTCTGAACTATATTACAGTGCTCACTTGTGTACACTCATGGCCTGTGTGTCTCTGGTGTCTGGCTCCGTGGACATGTGACATAGACAAAGGTGTGTGTGTGGTCACTAAAGGACATGCAACCATCGATCTTCAGCTGTGGAATACAATTCCATAGCTAAAACAAGACCAAGGGGGAAATGGATAATTTCAGATGGGGTCTTAGAATCAAGCCGCATAGATGACAAAAGGTAGGTGGCTGGGGTTGAGGGCAGAGAGAAGGATAGAAGCAATGGAAGAGACAGCCGTGGACTATTGGGAGCTTGTGCATTCTCCGATTCAGCAAGCTTCTTTCTTACACGCAAGGCCCAGGCTCTGGAGAGACATCAGAAGTGCCTTCTTCTTCCAGTCCTGTTGAGGACCTAAAGTCACAATGGTCATATATGAACTGTGTGTGGGAAGGTCTATTATTTATCTAAAACTTAATGAAGAAGCTTGTAAGGTAGTCACACCACTTTCAGGACCTTGTGAGGAACTAGCTATTTAGAGGCACTATTAAGAATCACATTAAAGCCAGGCGTGGTGGCGCACGCCTTTAATCCCAGCACTTGGGAGGCAGAGGTAGGAGGATCACCATGAGTTCGAGGCCACCCTGAGATTACATAGTGAATTCCAGGTCAGCCTGGGCTAGAGTGAGACCCTACCTCGAAAAACCAAAAAAAAAAAAAAAAAAGATTCATTAAAAAAAAAATCACATTAGGAGAACCTACTTACGGTCCCACAGAGCAATGAAGTTATAATAATCTTTGGCTTGTCTTTTTTTCCCAAGGCCAAAATCTGCAAGCTAACATATAATTCCACAGTGACTGGGCTTTGGCCCAATAAATAGTATATAATAAAGTCAAGGCCAGGTACACCTCCCCCCATAGAGATTAGATCATCTCGGGCAGACATAGGTCCCAGGAAGGCTCCTTTCCTTCCAAGTGGCCTATTGCCAAGTGTTGGATAGCTGTTTAAAATCCGCATCAAGCTTTAGCCCAGGGTGGCCCCGGGAAAAGAAATGACTAATTCTGTTCACACAGTGCGGTGAAAGAAAGTGCCAACTCACTTTTCCTGTAGCTGAGTTTCTGGGGTGGGTCTGACATTCCAACTGTACATATACAGAAAAAAAAGTCTGAGCTCCAGCCTGGAGTTCCTGCTGTTTGGGAGTCTGAGTGCACTTGCTCTGGAGGTGCTGGTGATGGGTTTCTCTCTCTGTTTGGACCTATAAAAGGGGACCAGCCTCTTTCTCCATTATAAAACCTCCCCCGGATCTGTAACTTCAATAAATACTTTCCTCCCCAAACTGTGCCTGGTTTAGAGATTCATCCCAACATGTGACTAACTATGACATATATGTATATGAGACATATATGTAAGAGAGAGCGAGTAAAAAGAAAAGGTCTGGGAGTCCTGTGCTCTAAGCCGTTCCAGCCCCCATTTGAACGTGCATGGGAGCCACCTTGGAATCTACTGAAAAGACGGATTTGGATGGAGTGGGTCTGGGGCCTGCTCAGTGAAGGGCCTTCATTTCCTATGCTGGGTTCCTGATTGTGAGCCCTCAGACGGCTGCCATGTGACTCAAGAGATAGTCAACAGGCAGAGTGCAGCTCCACATGGGACACTCAATGAACTGAGGGGCTCTGGGGACAGTCCTGGGCACCATACCATGATGGTGTGCTCCAGGGTCAGCACTCAGTAGCAGTCGGCCTTGGCACTGGAGCCCCTGGTGAGTCTCATCCCTGACTCAGCTGTCCCCATCCTCCAGCTCCGGAGCAGTGCAGCCCTGCTCTTCCCACTGATCTCCCAAAGCTGGATTGGGCAGGCTCCTTACACTCACTAATCTCCAGGGTTTTCCATCTTTTGTCTCCTGAAGTCGCTGCTCTCAATAACATTGTTACATGAAGAGACATTTATCTTGCTGGGTTCTTACTTTCCTTTGTAAAAATATCCGCCCCTGAAACCCTCAAACAAACAGAACCCCACTGTCTAGTTTTACCCAACAGACTGTTGCTATTGGAAGCTCTGAGTAAAAGAGGAAAGAAATTGGGCTGTGAAGTAAAATTGAAGCAATTAAAGGATCAAACTCACCCCAAATTTTTTACAAAGACACTCTCCTGCATGGACAACCCTGGTGCTTTTCAAGTTTTATAGCCACTTCACTTTGGCAGAAAAATCAGGAAGTCGCTTGTTACGCACAGGACTGTTGTAAATGTCTTGATAATAAAAAAGGATGAAAGAGCAGCGAGGGGCTGGGGAATGGCAGGCCTCCCCTTCCTCAGCAGCTTGGCCTGTGAGCTCTCCAACCATCCTTTGACAGAACGCTCACTGCAGCCTCAGGGAGAACGAGAACCATTGAAGTCAAAGAAACTTGGAACCTTTGATATTCCCCTGTCTTTTATTTTTTCCTGCTTCTCTGTGAAACATAAACCCACAAGTGGTTATCACAGAGAGTTGATCTGAAGAGCAGCCCAAGATTGGCTGGTCTTCTGGGGCAGAGCTCTCTGCACCCCCATCCTACCCTCTGCTTTGATTACCACATTTGCGGAGCTGGTTTTCTTATTTAGCTCTTTAACCAGAGACGGTGGTCTGCATACACACAGAATCCGGTGGTCATTGGTCCTCTTCCTCCTCTAGACCCCACCAACCCAGAGCTAGCTCCCCACACTCCTGCCAGTATGGAGCTGTCGGATGGTTGGCAACCATGAAATAGAAAACTCAGAAGATTGCTGACCATGCACTTCCTGTACAGAGCCAACACCGATCCAAGTTCACGTCTCAGAAATCCTGTGACAGAATGCAGAAGCTAGGATGCTCAGAAGCCAGGAGGGTTCTCTTATAGTTTGCATCAGCTCGGTGCCTTAGAATCTGGTGTCTGGACCAAAGGTGCCCCTCTCCCTTGCAGGGACTCCAGCGGTCAAAGGCACTTTACTTAAAGCTCTAGAGCGATTTCATGACAGATTAGTAAATGTTAAAACCTTCCTGTGTCCATCGCAGATTCTCTGATTAAAAAGTTATATATAACTGGGCACAGTGGCACACACCTTTAATTCCAGCACTTGGGAGGCAGAGGTAGGAGGATCACTGTGAGTTTGAGGCTAGCCTGAGACTAATTCCAGGTCAGCCTGGGCTACAGAGAGACCCTACCTCGACGAAACAAAACAAAATAACAGCAACAAGAAGTACAGATCAAGCAGGGCATTGGACTCACACCTTTAATCCCAGCACTTGGAAGGCTGAGGTAGGAAGATTCCCATGAGTTCAAGGCCAGCCTAGGCTAGAGTAAAACCCTAACTCACAAAATAAAAAATAAGAGTGCATCTCAAATGACAAGTGTGTGTGTCCTGATAAACCCATTATACACTGAAACTAGACTAAGTGAGAAGTGTGAATACATCTAACCTCCCTCATGCCCTGAGTGGCACAGTGCTGTCCAGAATCTTGAGAAAGGATAATGCTAGCTGAAAGGAGTGAGCAAGTCCAAATGCAAACTTTGAGGTTTAGTTTCCACTGAATACATGTCTCTAAACATCTTAAGTCAAGGAGGACTCTATTAGTATTAGAAGTAGCAAAACACAGAATTTGACTAGTTAATAAAGTAGCCTGGAAAGATGGCTCAGTAGTTAAAAGGGCTTGCTTGCAAAGCCCACTGGCAGGGGTTCAATTTCCCAGAACCCATAGAAAGCCATGTGCACAAAGTGACACATGTGTCTGGAGTTTATTTGCAATTAGAAGAGGCTCTCTCTTTTTTAAAGAATTGTAAGCTAGACAGATAAATCTTTGATTTCTTGAATTTAATATAGAGTGTGGCAGGGTGGGTAGAGTGTATTAAGAATGAGGAGATGGCTTCAAAGTCAGCCTGATCAGAACACCTTAATGTGCTAATAGCTTTCTTATCAGAAGCCCAGGGCCATCAGCTTCATTAGCTCCAAGGATATGGTGATGTCAGTTGTGTTTTCATGGTGCATATTAAGAGCAACCCCCCCCCCCCAAGAAGGTAGAAGATATCATTCGCAGATAAGGGAATTGGACCTGAATTCTACAACCAAACTTAATTAGCACTGATTTGAGGTTGATAGTACCTGGTTTTTCCAGTTTTCAGGAAATGTGTCTTTGCCTACAGGGTAAGGGGGTACAGGAGGAAACTGAGGGGGGATGACTCTGAAGTGGAGGAGGAGACTGTATACATGAAAGGCCTCCATCTTGGGTTTCCTCTGTGATGTGATAAAACCTCAGCCTTCCTCTCTTCCCCAGCCCCACCTCCTCAGCATCAAACACCAGCCCCCACACCCTCACAGGGGCCACAGGCCTCCCACCCCAGTAGTCCTGAGATGGAAAAGGAAGAGACACACACACGCCCAAAGGTAAGAGGAAAGACCAAATTCCCCTAAAGCCTGTGGGGCTCAGAAGCAACCATCCTTAAAGGGGTGAAAACATGCAAAGACCGTTCTTGCAGTTTTTCCCTTGCTAGACCAATTGGATGTTTATTATCATTAGAGAGAGAATCTTTGGGGACTCTGGAAAAAAGACCCCCACCTCCTATTTTCTGACTTGGCACAATTTTTAATGGGGGTAATATTAAATTAAAAATGCGTTTTTAGGAAGTTCTTGTAATACAGGCAGGCTGTGGTATGGAAGTCAAAGCATTAAATTATTTTAAAAACTAATGTTAAGCTAAACTTTACAGGATTTAGTTAAGAGGGATGAATTAATTGTTCCTTATTCTATGTGTGCTGTTGTTATGTGTGTTTTTGTCGTGGTGCATGGTTTGCTAAATTTTTTTCCGAAGATTTTAAGTGCAGTTCTCTGTATGATGTTTGGTCGGTGGTGTTTTGCAAAGTAGGAATTGAGAGCCTTGCAGTGTTAGACAAGTGCCTTACCACTGAGCAAATCCCCAGCCCGCTTGTTCACTTTTACTGTGAGGCAGAACCTCACTAAGTTGCCCAGACTGGCCTTGAACTTGCATTTCTCCTTCCTTAGCCTCCAGAGTACTAGGACTGCAGGCCTGCATCACCACACCCAGCTCGGTGGGTGTCTGATGGGGACAAGCCGCTGCCTTCAATTCACTTCGTGAGCAGCAAGTTAGGAAGAGCTGTGCTGTGAACTTATCTTCAGCAGCATTCTTTCTAGAACTGCGTACCGGGTTTCTTTTTAAAAACGCTGGCTTTCCTCAGCTTGCATACCTGCTCTCATTTCCTATATTTTGGGTTTCATCTTCAGGTTAGGAGAAGGGTGGGCAGCTCCATGTCCATTCCTCCCCATCACAGGGACTGCGATTTGGTGTAGAAACAGATCACCTGCAGCTAGCTTCTGGCTGCAGCAGCGCAGGTTCAATGGCAGGACCTCAGGAAAGCCCTAGATCTCTCCAAGCCTGTTTGCCTAGGAGTAACCTGGCAGCATGTATCTACACAACCTGGATGTTTATATAATTAGAACATTGAAGAGGTGGGAGGGAGGGATCCGAAAGACCGTATCTGAGCTGTTCATGAAGGTAGCCACCAGCCACATGCATCTGTTTAAATTACATTTAAATTAATTAAACTTCATTACCATGAAGAACTCTGCCTCTGAGGTCAAGCAGTTCTTCAGCCTCAGCTACTGGTTGAGGAAAACCATTTGAGAAGTGACTGGAGCTGGGCCGGGGCTTGAGCTATGGATGGGGCTGGGTTAGGGTCGTGCTGGCCTAAACTGGGCTAAGCTGAGTGGAACTGAGTGAGCTCTGCTCGCCTCCCAGTCCCTTGCTGATCTGCAACTGCCCAGGATTCTTCGCTGCCAGCTCTCAACTCTCTCCTCTTGCTCCTCTTGTTCCAGAAGAGCAGAGCGTGAAATTAGAGAAATTAGCCACAGCACCGTGGAGGGAGGGTCCTAGGGGTCACTCTACTGAAAGGGCTTCCCTTTCCACTAGATCATGGAGTTTGAACAGTGACATCTCTGGACCATCTTCTGGTAACTGCTCTGTATCTTGGGTGCTTTGATGTCTTCATGGGACTGTGTAGACCTACCACACTAAGACTTTACAAGAACCCAATGGTGACAGGGAACTCTGAAGTATCTCTCATAACTATAGCCAGATCTACGGTGATCTAAGGTAAAAAATTAATTTAAAAGGGCTCTCTTACATTTTATACTTTAAAGCTTACTATGCTTTAGAATATAGGGTTAAATGAATTTTTTCCTCATGGCTCCTGTGAACTTCAGTTTTACTAAACTCGAGGCTCGTTTTGTTTTGCTTTGCTGTGCTTTGCTCGGCTAACAACAGCCATTTTACATTTGCCATAGACTATCAGACAAGATTGAACAATGTAAAACTATAATACGGCTTTGCAAAGCTGGAACATGGCTCTATTTTGGAATCATCTGCATGGTCAGGTGATCTACATTATGGGAATCAGGGTCTTGTGTCCTGATGTAGGACACTCAAGTGACAGTAAATGCCCCTCACTGACACACAGACACACAGGACGTTGTTTCATTCAGTTGATCCTGAGCTCACTAACAAATAAGACAGTGCGCAACGCCTTCCCTCGCCCTTTGGGAGGCTCCTTCATTATCCTTCAGCCTGGGATTGTCCCTAGATCTCTTGTTTGTAGATCTTTAACAAAAACATTGAAGAGGGAAGATTTGTGGATTTGTGCTTCTAATCCAGCATCACTCTGCCAAGTGTCTCTGACAACCTGGTACTACGTGTGGCCCTAAGAAGTGTTTGTGTTATGATGTCATACAGACAAACATGAGGGTGTCATGCAAGCGAGCAAATGCTGGCCTTGGAGAAGAGGCCCTTTGTCCTCACTAGTGGTTTGTGATTTACACAGTTATTTCAGTCCTCACTGATCTCCTTTCTTTTGCAGTGCTGAGGGATGGAACCTAGGCCCTTACTCATGCTAACTAAGCAAGCACATTAACACTGAACTGCATCCCCAACCCAGGCCTCAATTGCTTGATCCGTGAATCGAGATTCTCTTGAGAAGGAACTTTGGTTACTATGTTGAAATGCTCTGGGCACCAGCGCCTCACTGCAGTAATGTTTCAGAAGGCTCCCACAGTTCACATTCTCACCCAGATGTCTGCACATTTCTCTGTGATTTACACAGGGAGAGACTTTCCCCAGGATTTTGTCTAAACTGTTATGTTCTAGAAGAGGTGCTGGGAGAAATACCTCATGACTCATCTGACACCTGATGATTTCTCTAAGCCAGCTGGAGTTTTCTTACAAATATTAACTTGGAAAATGAGAACTGCTGTGGACCAGTCTTCTGTGCTCCTTTTCTCCCCACTCACCCGAGGCTGAGCAGGGCCCAGAGCATGAGAGCCAGTGTGGTTTGACCACAGCATTTCAGACAAGAAATTATAAACACCAAAACCCCTGCAGTGCTGGGAGCCTTTTCTGTCCCAACTCCTAGGAGAGTCTGCCAATGAGTGCTCATTTGATATAAATACATGTATCTTTCAGAATCTCCATAACCAAAAGGCATTTCTACCTTTGACATGCAAATCTAATGTCTGCTAGTCAAGTCTCAGCAATGATAGATGCACAACGAACTTGGCTTGTCCCTCTCTGGGTCCCCTCTGCCCCAAGCATTCCCAGTGCACATCCCAACCACGAAAGGGATTCTGTTGGTAGGCAGATACCCTGACAGCTCAGAGGCAGGTTCTGTAAGACCAGAGCCCAGGAGGTCCAGCTCCCTCTGAAAAGGAGTAGAAGTTGTGTAGGAACATTGTTTGCATGCTGAGAAGATCCTTGGGGAGGGCCAGCACCCAGGAAGAATGAGGGAGGAGACCAGAACTGTCCTCAGTCCTACCCTACAGTGGGACATGGGCTACAGCAGCCAGCCTGGGCCAGGATCCTGTGGGCAGGGGTTGTGGACATTTGCTATAACCATGTTGTCTCTCAATGAGAATGTCCCTTCTAAGTATTTCGAGAAAGAACTGGATAGTCCCCTTAAATGGTTTCTTACTTCTTTTAAAAAAAAAAACTTTTATTTATATATTTGCAAGCAGAGAGAGAGTCAGGCAGAAAGAAAGAGAGAGAATGGGTGCATCAGGGTACCCAACAACTGCCAACAAACTCCAGATGCATGCATCACTCCATCCATCTGGCTTTATTTGGGGAATCAAACTCAGGTCCTTAGGTTTTGTGGGCAAGCGCCTTAACGGCTGAGCCATCTCTCCAGCCAGATTTCTTAGTTCTTTTATTTTAAATCTTACTCGTCTCTTCTCTGGGTCTGCAAACTCTCATCAGGGGCCCTGGGGCTCCAGAACAGTGACCGTTCTGCATAATCTGCCCAGTGCAGCCGGGACAAGCCCATCCCACCCATCTGCAAATGTGTGGGGGTTAGACTGTACGTGATAACACTCGTGACTTTTACCCATCAATCTCACCACTAGAACTCTCTTCTGAAAAAAATAATAACTTGAGTTCATTACACTATGTGATTTAATTACATTGTGACATCAATTATAATAGTGAAAGCAATTGGAAAAAAACTTAATATCCAGTCATGGGGGTGGGGTAAATATTCATGGTACATCCATGTGGTAGAACACCATACATCCATGTTCCTGAAGAACATCTCATGACAAAGAGGAAATGTTCATTAAATGATTAAGTGGAAAGATAGAATGTGGTTTTCAAATATAGATTTTTGTGTATGTATGTGTTTATATAATGAAATGTATAGGTGTATATATGTGAATATATAATGAAAGGAATTATTCCAAAAATCTCAATGTTTCAAGATTGTAGGACTAAAGGTGATTTTTACTTTTCTTCTTTGTACTTTTAAATATCTAAAAACTTTCTGAAATTATTACATTCTATTGTTTTTTTATTTTTTTTTATTTATTTGCAAACAGAAAGAGAGAAGAGAGACAGAGAGAATGGGTGCACCAGGGCCTCTAGCCACTGCAAACAAGTACCAAATGTATGAGCCACTTTGTGCATCTGGCTTTACATGGGAATCAAACCTGGGTTGTTAGGCTTTTCAGGCAAGTACCTTAACCTCTGAGCTATCTCTCCAGCCCAAATATTTTTATTTATTTATTTGCAGCAGAGAGAGAAGAGACAGTGGGTGTGCTAGGGACTCCAGCCACTGCAAACTAACTCCAGATGCATGTACCACTTTGTGCATCTGGCTTTACATAGGGTACTGGGGAATCAAACCCAGGTCCTTAGGCTTTAACTTTAACTTAACCACTGAGCCATCTCTCCAGCCCCCATATTATTTTTATATTCTTGAAAATCTGAAACAATGGGCTACATTAGTGACAGAGCTGGTATGGTCAGGATTGCTATCCATGTCTGTTTGCTGGTAGAGCATGGAGCCAGGTGTGTTTCCCTTCTCCTCATGTCCCTGGTTGTCATTCTACCCTAGCCCTGTGGCCCTGGGACAGCCCTGTCCCCATCTGTCCTTCCTAGTGACCTAACCCTCCAGAGTCCCAAACAGTCAGAGACTCCAGGGCCACCAGGTATCCCAGGCGGGCATTTATTCCCAGGGAAGCTGTCCTGCAGAGGCCTGGGGCTGGAACAGCCTCTCTGCAGCCCTCCCCTGTGA
>PVHP010018579.1:0-32972 GCA_004024765.1 Zapus hudsonius
TGAGACCTTCCTGAAAAAAAGGGCTGAGGAGAGCACCGCGCAGTGCTCTTGCCTGTAATCCCTGCATGATGACTGCGTGCAAAGCCAGCCTGGACTACAGAGTAAGCTTCAGTCATTCTGAGCTAGAGCGAGAAAAAGGAGAGGAGGTCATGTTCTTCGATGGTGTGAGCACTTAGTTCTCATGTCCCAGGGTAGTTACATTCTCATTGCTGGGTCAAACACTTGACCAAAAAAGCAGTTGTTTTGGTTTGAATGTGTGGCACCACAGACCCGGGCATTACTAATTCAAGATTCAACTTCCCGCTTAAGTCTCCCAGGCAGATGCCTGCTGCAAGGGGCATGTCCCTGGAGAGGATCTTCATTCCAGCTCTGGGCACACTGGATCAGTCCATGGGGTAGGGGGTTATGGACAGCCTAGGAGTCAACCTGGTTCCACCCCCCCCTTTGTATGTTATTGCTGAGGGGGGCCATGTCTCTGGATATTCTCCTCCACCATGGCTCTTACAGTCTTTCCACCCCCTCTTCCGCTCAGTTCCCTGAGTCATGGTGGGTGAGTGTTAAGGCTGCTTTATTGTTGAGGTCTTAGGGAAGAGAGCTAGAAGAAAGGTGTGCGCAGGTGTGATGGTGTTCCTCTGAAATATTTTTTTAAAAAATATTTTCTTTATTCATTTTCAAGCAGAGAGATACAGAGAAAGAGAGATAGAGAGAGAGAGCACCAGGGTCACCACCTTGTGGGTCTGGGTTATGTGGGTACTGGGGAATTGAACCAGGAGCATTAGGCACTAGAGGCAAGTGCCTTAACCGTTGAGCCATCTCTCCAGCCCCGGAATGTTTTTTTTTTTTTTTTTTTTTTTTTGTATTAGTGGAAAATACAAAGTGATAGGTAGGAGCCTGGATATTCTAGACTGGGAAATATTTCCATTTGGGAACCTAAATGAGGTAAACATAGTATCTTGGTTCTTTGATGTTAATAAGAAACTATTATGAACTGAGTGATTTTTTAAATTAAATATTTTATTTATTCATTTTCAAATAGAGAGATAGAGAGAGAGAAAGAATGAACCAGGACCACAACCTTGTGGGTCTGGCTTATGTGGGTACTGGGGAATTAAACCAGGGGCCTTAGGCACTGGAGGCAAGTGCCTTAACCGCTGAGCCATCTCTCCAGCCCTGAATTGAGTGATTTCTAAATGGCAGAAATTTAGAGGCTGGGAAGTCCGGGACTAAGACACTGGCAGGTTCAGTGTATGGTCAAGACTTACTTCCTGGTCCATAGATGAGGTTCAGGGTGTCCTCACATTGGGACAGTAAGAAGCAGTGTCTGTCTTGGGCCTCTTTTATATGGAGACTAAGTCCATTCATGAAGTGTTACTCTCACTGCCTGACACCATGACCTTGGAGGTTTGAGGACTGACTTATGAATTGGGGGAGACATTACAATCCCAGCTGCCAGTTCCAACCCTCTGCTGGGGAGCTCTGTCCATGCTGGTGCCAGGGCAGAACATGTAGATGTCACACGCCTGTATGGGTGGCATATGTATCACACCCGAGTCTCCACTGGGAGAGAAATCTTTGGCTTGTCAGAGCTGGATCACGTCTATTGAGTTAAGAGCATTCCTGGTTAAGAGTTAGCCCTGGGATAAAGTAAGGTCTCTGATAGCATCCTGGGGCAAGTGTGGTTCCTGGGGGTGCTCTAGCGCCTCACCGTCGACTGTGTGGCTTAGAACCAACATCAGGAGTTTATTGTCTCTTAGCTCTGAGGCCAGAAGTTGAAGATCAAGGTGTGGGGCTTGTGGTAGCATCACTGCAATCTCTGTGGTGGTCTTCTCTAGTGACATCCTACTCTACCTTGCTTTTCAAGGACACTTGTCCCTGGCATCAAGGTTACTCAGCTGATACTGGATAATCCCATCTGGGGATTCTCCATTTAGCTTCGTTTGCAAAGAAGTCTTTGCAAGTTTGGGTCCTCTTTCTACTCCCAGAGTTCTGGTGAGGACACAGGCCCAGCTTTCTATCAGTCACTGTTGAACCCCTACTAAGGCAACCTATGGAAAGGCTGGGGGTGCTTCAGGCAGCCACTGTCCCACACCTGAGGGTCAGTTCATCCCCTCTCCAACTTGAGCTGCAGACAGGGGGCTCACCCCCTGACTCTTGCAGAAAGGAGGCTCTTTCCAACACCTCCAGCAGTCATTTTCTGATCCCACATTTGGGCTTTAGCAGCTCACCGGGCTTTTATAAATGTTAAAATAGTGGATTTACAACCTGGTAATATCTCTGCCAAGTATCCAAGGACTTACACAGGATGTGACCCATGTCCAGTAACAGAAAGACCATGTGATCACACCCTCAGTGTCCTGTGCTGGGTGCTCCCTCCATGGTGAGAGCTCTCTGACAGCTGTTAGGGGGACGGTTGGTTGCCAGAGCTTTTGAGGATCAACCACCAGCAGATGGAGAGACTTAAACATGAAGTCTCCCCTCCTCCCCATAAGAACTCCCTAACTCCCATACGAAAGGTCTCATATGCATGTGTGACCAGACCCAAGGTCACTGGCAAGTAATTTGTACAACAGGGGAGGTGTGAGTCTTGTGACTTTTTGCCCCATTCCCCTCATTACTTTTTATTTTCTTTGCCACATTCTCTTTTTCTAGAACCATCTCACACACCAGGGACAGCTCATGTCTCTCCAGCCGAGGCTGTCAGCTTCCTTCTTCACTGGCTGGAATTGCTCTCCTCCATGTCCTTCCTCGGGGTCCCCTTTCCTGTCACATGAAGGAAGGGCCATGACACACTGATAAAATAAGACATCTCTGAATTCAATACGTCTGAAGTACACATGTGGACCCTCCCAAGTCATAAATGCCCCTCACTCATTAGCTATGGAGTTGGTGATCAGAAGCACCTAAAAAAAATATATATCAATAGCTTTCTAATCCCAACCTGCCTCTCTCCTCAATTCAGTCACTGTGATGGCCCAAGACATCCCTTGGGGAAACTGAGTCACCGGTTGTCTCTATTAACCACCTACCATCCGGGCACCATCAATGCAGGAGCGTCTTAGCTCACGAAGTGATTCCCACCTAGCCACGAGGGAGGGTTAGCTCCCTGCCAGGCTCTGATTGAGCACCCAGGCTGTGATTCAATCCTGATGCTACTAACCTCAGATGTGGCCATCTTGGAAATGAATGAGGAATTCCGAGAACAGCTCAGAGATTTCCCAGGGTGGCAAAGAGATGATTTCCTCCGCTGGAAGCAGAAGGCCCCTCTCTGTGTCATTTGGGGAAGAATTTTTATGAATAAACACAAACCTCGAAACAGTCTAGATACCTTCCAAAGCATTGGGAGATCTTTCAGACATCACAGTGACCACTGATTGCGAGATTGGAGAAGGTTATTTATTATTACCTGACCTGTCATCTGCTGAGTTTTTTTTAGCTAATCTAGAGTGGACTTTCAGGGTAGAAATTAAACACGGAGCAGCAGCTGTTAAGGAAAATTGCTTTCTGGTTGGATTTCTTTTTCTCTTAATGTGGATGCCGTGTGGCTGACCTGCTTCTCGTGAGTATGAAGGTTCTCATGTGAATACTGGCAGAGCCTGGATTGATACACCCCATTAGCATAACCTGCAATTGGAACCTCACACCGCAATGCGTCAGCATGGGCTCAGCACCAGGCCGGAGGTGGGCTTGGCGGAGGGTATGTGTGTGTGGAGGGGGGATATTTCATTTACATGCCTGTGTTTAAAAAGTAGCCCATCTGAGTGATAGAAACGCATGCCGCTGCTTCTTACAGACCTGGTATAATATCCGTCCGATTGCGCTATTGGGAGCGCTGACAAAATGCTGGAACACACCGTCCTATATTTACACGGCTCTATCTCATTTTTAATAGAACTTGTCCAGGAAAGTATTCCAAACAACTTTCAATCGGCTGGCCTCCTTCTTGCAGCTGTGGGGATTAATATTCCAAACAGGTCCATAATTTCAAGTCTCCAGTGTGGTTTTACTAACTCGCTGCTTCCTGGGGATCCCTTCCCCCATCACCATCATCTCTGTCCTTTCTCCTGCCTCTTACCCAGCCTCTCCCACCCACTGTCCCTGTCATCACTTCTCCTGTCTCTGGCTCTCTGTGGCATGTCTTCTATCTCCTCGTGTTTTTGGCTCCTGTTTTGTGTAAACCCACATTCCAAGAAGTGAAGATCCGCATGTATATCTCTCCCAAAACAACAAACAAGGTTGGGGTGTCTTCGGATCTCTTTAGATGGTGGTATTGATTACATTTCTCTGTGACCAGGGAGGATCTCCAGACTGTGGGATTTTCCCACTGGCAGATGGGAAATCTCTGTGGTTAACATCATGGTCATAATAAGAATGCAGATCCTAATAATGACGGCCTTTCAGCTTGGAAAACGCATCAAAATAAAGATAAACAAGCAACGGAGAATGGAAACACGGTGCCTAGCAGGGACAAGGCTCAGAGAACTCCCTGATAAAATGGAGCCATTTACCAAACATTTATGGGGGCTTTTAAGAACCGTGAATTTGTCAAGTGTTATGAAGCAGCAAGCAGCGGGCAATAGAGGAAATGTCTTCAGAAAAAAAGCACCCTGATGCTGGCCAAAAATCTGTTCAGGAGTGATTCCTGACGCTCCCCCTAAGCAATCTGCATGCCGATTTGGAAGATCTTTCTCTCTGGGAATGAGCCGGGTAATTTAATGAGCTGTTTAGAATTATCAAATGCCTTCGAATTTTTCCAATACTCTTTTTCTTGAAAATAGCACATGAAATGACTCAGGTATTATTCTTTTTTTTTCCTCCCCTAGGCACTGTCCCCACTGTGTCATTATCTGTGGATGTGATTTACTCCAGCTCTTGCCAACAGACAACTGTCTGAATGATGCAGAGATGCGGCCAGCACCCAGAGCAACCACCCTCCCTGGAGTGGAAGCACCCCCATCATTCACCAGTCACTGGTAATGAAGAAAATGTATGCAATTCGGACCCTGTAACCCCGTGGAGATACACTAAATAGCACAGAGAACTATCCACCTGGCAGTCAGAGAAAACCACATTTGCGATTTTTTTTTCTGAGATTTTCAGAATTGGAATGACTCAATCCGAGGAAGGTAATGAATGTGAAAATGGGAACTCAAGGTGTTAGCATGGGAAGCTGTGTTATTTCCTTTATTCCCGTGTCTGTGGGTCCCACTTGGAAATTCAAGATGCTCACAGGAAGACGCTGTTCTGACCACACTTACCCTGGGCTCCAAGGGCTGCCATTGACACAGGGCATGCAGGAACAGCACCCCCTAAGGAGTATGCTGGGCACCCCAGCACAGGACAGCTCTGCAAATCCACTCGAGTCTGAAAGCTGCCTTGGAAAGTCCTTCAAATAGCACGTTTCCTGTCATTTGGTCTTGTACATACAACATGCGTGTGTATGTGCAGTTTGGGTCATTTGTAATATACCACCAAACAACATACAGACCTGCGAGACGCCCCCGAGGAAGACTCAGGATTAAACAGCGTGTTTTCTTGTTCTTGCCCATTGTCCTTATTTAATAGAAAGTTCCCATGAGATAGTCTAATATTTGTAAACGCTTTTGTCACTTTTCCCTCATCATCATCCATGAGGAAAAGTCCAGTGAGATCAAGTTCTGTAGCTACTTCAGAAACCCTTTCATTGGGGCTGGAGAGATAGCTCCGTGGTGAAAGGCTTGCAAAGCCTGACATCCTGGGTTCAATTCCTCAGCACTCAAATAAAGCCAAATGCATGTATCTGGAATTCATTTGCAACAGCAGGAGGCCCTGGTGTGCCCATACTCACTCTGTTTCTTTCTGCCTCTTCTTTCTGACTCTCTAAATAAATAAATAAATAAATGAAAAGATTTGAAAAAAAAACTCTTTCATTGATTCTTCCTCTTTTTATTTTTACTTTTTTTGAAATAGGGTCTCAAATTGTAGCCTTGGCTAGCCTCAAACTTTCAGCAATCCTCCTGACTCTGCCTCAGGGAGCTGTGATTACAGATGTGCACCATCATCCCCAGCTGCCCGTAGGTTCTCTGTCACTCAGCACTTATGAGGTTATGAGGTACCTTCTATTATTAAAAGTTCTCCAGGGCTGGAGAGATGGTTCAGCAGTTAAGGCACTTGCCTCCAGTGCCTAAGGCCCCGGGTTCAACTCCCCAGGACCCACATAAACCAGACCCACAAGGTGGTGGCCCTGGTTCTCTCTCTCTCTCTCTCTCTCTCTCTCTCTCTCTCTCTCTCTCTCTCTCTCTAGCTCTCTGTTTGAAAATGAATAAATAAAATATTAAAAGAAAAAAGTTCTCCAGGCCACTTCCTGCCATCTTGACATGGTAAATTCGGGGCTCTGTGCGCTCAGTGGTCCCCAAAGTGCCTCATCACTTGACCTTGGTGGCCATTGATTAACATAGCCCACCCCCAACATCCCTGCCAGCTGGCTTGAATTCTGCCCATTTTTTTTTCAAGGCAGGGTCTCATTCTATCTCAGGCTGACCTGGATCTCACTCTGTAGCCCTGGACTAGCCTCAAATTCACAGTGATTCTCTTCCCTTAGCCTCTAGAGTGCTGGGACTAAAGGCACACCTCGGACCTGAATTGTAGATCACATCACTGTCTCAAAATTCTAGGGTCCATGTTAGAAAAAATTGTTACTGATGTGTTGATCTTTGCAGATGATATTAACTTGAAGTCTTCAAAGCTTTATGGAGGGACCTTCCAGTGTGATTCAGACCAGGCTTTTCAATCCACTCGCTCAAGTGTTTCGGGGTCTCAGAGTCGATCTGGCTCAAGAACACTGACTTGTGTGAACATATCACACAGGAGACTGACAAAGGGAACCGGAGTGCCAGTTCATTAATTTACAGTGAGTAATATAAGTGTCAGGCAGACCAGATGTTTGCTTCATCCTGACCAACACGTTCTCTCCCTGCAGGCCAGTGACTTGGGAAGGCAGACAGTCGGAAGGATGCTTGGGGATCAGGCAGTCAGAGCAAGAGCATTACGCCAATGCCTGGCTACATAATGAGACACGCCTACTCTGCAGAGCAGGTACTTGGTCCAGGGGACAGGGGACTCCCTCCTAACACCAGGGTTTAGATGAGTTTTGTGACAGTCACCCCATTCCTGCAAAAGGATTCCTTCTTTTACTTCCACTGTGCCCCACTTCTTATGCCAAAGCACCTCAACTTGCCCTGAGATGTGCTTCATACAGGTGCCGTTAATCTCCCCTGGACTTTTCTCTGTCGGGTTCTGTGTAGCTGAATTATCAAAGGGAAGTTGATGCCCGAGACCTTTTGACTATTATTCTATATGCATGTGTAAGACTGTGCATGGCTGTTGTTGTGGTCAGCTTCTCAGTTGCTGCGCAGAAAGAACCCAAACAAAAGCGGCTTGTAGAGGAATGGGTTTATTTGGCTTACGGACTTGAGGGGAGACTCCATCCTGGCAGGGAAAACGATGGCATGAGCAGAGGGCTGGACATCACCTCCACCACAATACTGGAAGCAGCGGCAGGAAGGTGTGCCAAATACTGGCAAGGGGAAGCTGGCTTATAACCCCATAAGCCCATCCCTGACAACAAAGCTTCATCAAGGTTGTAAAACCCAAACTGCCATCAGCTGAGGATTGATCTATCAGAACACATTCATTTGTTTGTGAGGGACACTTGGATCAAACCATGACAGCTGTACATGGTGTATGTCCATGCGGAGGTCAGAGGACAAGCTTGGGGTGTTGGTCGTCTCCTTCTACCTTTACTTCTTAAAGACTTGGTATTTCTTCTTGTTTTTCCTGCCAACAAGGCCAGTCTAGCTTGCCCCAAGCTTCAGGATTCTCCTGCTTCTGCTTCCCATTGTTGGGTGGCATTTGGGGATTATAGACACAGGCTGCTCTGTATCATGTGGGTGCTAGGCATTGACCTTGAGGAGTGTTTAGGAGGAGAGTGCTTATGTTTGGTTAGATTTGGTGATTGCTCTTGGGGCACAGTTCATAGAAGAGCCCTCTCTGTGAGAAGGCAACATCTTTCCCTGGGTCTTGTGAGTTCAGCACCATCAGGAAAGGGTACTGAGGCAGATAGGACACTTCCACGGTGACTTCATAGGACCGTTAACCAAGGCTTCTGGGACACCACCATCCACTTGGGATAGTTTTGTTGACTACATTAATCCAGACACTACGCTTTACAACCTTATCTTGGCCTGTTTCCATCCATCCAGTGTTGGGTGGGAGTCCGCCTATTGACCATTCCCTGAACACCACCGCTTTCATAGAGATCACACCAGGAGATCGATAATTAGACATGCTAACCACCAATAATTGGAAAATACTGAAGAGGTGTTGTACCCTGAGCAGGAGCAGTTCCCAGATAATTAGCATAGCACGCTAATGCCAAGCCAGTCACATGCAGATACCTGGTCATTTTCACCTTGCTGTCTGTCTCCATCACTGACTGGAAGGGAGCTGCCGGCCTGTTGTAAGGGAAGGCAACGTGTGGTCAGTATCATGTGGGTATCCTGTATCCACAGCTCTCATTAATTAAAAAGATAGATGGTACCCTTTTAAAAAAAAGCACAATTCTTTATCGACAGATATTTCAAATGTGTATGCTAATGTCAGGGTTTTCTTTTCTTCCCTTGGAAGCACAGGCATGGAAAGGCCTGGCCTTGGAATGCTGGCTCTGAGATGAGCGGATTTCTGAGTGAGTAAGAAGGGAGGGGACAGTCACATGCCTGCACTCTGAAGCCATCAGCCCACAATATGGCCAACCTCCTCCCTCCCAGCTCTGGGCATACCCTTATTTCTTTCCCTTCCTGGCCCTCTTTCCTCCCTGCTATGGAAAACCATCAGAGATTTTGTTTTGGTTTTCTTTTTGTGTCATTTTTGTGGAATTGTGGGTCCCATACAGAAAAGGGTTATCTTGCACCCAATGATCTTGTGCTGGGCGGGAGGGGGGTCAGCTCATCCCAATGATTTAATGTGGTATTTTGTTAAAAACCAAATCAGCATAATCTGTGGAATAGAGTTGAGATTCACCCAAACTTGAAGCACACACGCAAGGCTTTATGTCTTTGTTTTCATTTTGCCACTAAATTGAATTCTAAATTTGAAATACTACAGAACGGGAGGCTTTTCAAATGAAAGATTTTTTTTTACCACCTCCAAAACAGGCTCAAATCTTGGGATAACTGCACCACAGGAAATAAACAGAGCTTGGCTCTTAAAACTGCTCTACAGATAGAACCAAAGAGACAGCGAGAAAAAGACACCAGTGAATGAGGTGGAGGAGAGGAAAGGAAGGGCATCTCAGAAAAAGAGTGAGGGTCTAGTTCAGAGGTAAGCACACACACCCACACCAGCTAAGTTACCTTCCCTCTTGCAAAGAATTTGATTATGCCCCTTTCCCTCTCTCTGAAAGAAAAAGCTTAGAGCTGCATTTGCAAATCAGCAGCAGGGAAGCCCTTGATCATCACCCCTACAGAGACAGTCAAAAGATACTCAAAACTGGAATCTATGCTTTATCAAGTTCCTGTTTTCAGGAAATCGTGGCAATACAAAAGCAATCCTTCCCCCTTAGAATAGTCTTTGAAAGGATTCTGAAACTTGGTAGGTGAAAAGGAACACACCCAAATTTCCCTTCTGTCTGTTTCTCCCATTGGTAGGACATATGGACAGATGGACACATTTTCATCTCAGCTCACAAGTACAACCTCGTGTCTACAGGTCTGTCAGCATCATCACTGTAAGTAGAGGAGACATGTCTGATGGGTTCCCCGGAGGCCTCACAGGTAGTTTATTTCATTCCCTTTAAGACGTAAGTCAGAAACCGCTTTGAGCACAGCGCCTCATACGGATGCAAACAGCTCATCTGGGCTTTGCCTGAGCATTGTGAATGAAACTTGTTTTTACTATTAATTAGTTATTATAACAACTCTCAACATCTTTAATGCAGGAAGGTAGACATTCTAGAAGAACTACTTTTATGTTAAAAAGAAAAGAATTCCGTCCTTTTGAGACTTTTCCCACAATCATTGAATGTTTTGGAGGAGAATCTAATCTAAAATGGAATGAAACAATAACAAAAACTCTGGCTTTTCATAAAAGTTTCTTTCATATACCTATAAAAATAGCACAGAAGTTGGAGGTTTAAATCAATGCACATTTAAAAATTATTCTTGCTTATTTGAGAGAGGGAGTATGGATACACTAGGGCCCTTTGTCCCTGCAAAGGAACTCCAGAAGGATGTGCCACTTTGTGTATCTGGCTTTACATGGGTGCTGGGGAATCAAACCCAAGCCATCAGGTTTGCAAAGAACAAGCACCATCTTTAACTGTTTTGAGTCATCCCTTCAGACAGATGCATATTTTTAAATTAACAATTTAAATGAAATGAGGCTTATTAATCTATCATTGTTTTTTTAATTTTTGTGTGTACAATTATGGGTATATACCTGTATTGTATGTGTTCATATGTGTGTATGTGTGTGTGACACTGCTGTACATATGCCATAGAGCCTATGTAGGACTCAAAGGACAACCTCAGGTGTCAGTCCTAGCTTTCTGCCTTGTTCTGAGTCAGGCTCTGTGGTTGTTGCCCTCTGTGTTTGCCAGGCTAGCTGGCCCCTGGGCTTTTGGGGAACTCTTGTCCGCCTCCCATCTCCTTGTAGGAGGGTTGTAGTTAAGCTCATGCTTCTGTGTCTGGCTTCTGGGGATCTGAGATCATAGGTACTCACCCTTAAAGAGCACTTTATTCATATTCATTTTATTCAGAGAGAGAGAGAGAGAGAGAGAGAGAGAGAGAGAGAGAGAGAGAGAGAGAGAGAGAGAGACCCCTGGCCTTCCTCTTAAACTCTCTTCATGAGCCATTCATGGCAACTAACATCCCAACATAATGGAAATGGGTTGGCCAGCCCCCAGGATGTTCACAGAGAATGTCAGAAGCAAGGCAGACACTTAGATGACTCCATGTCTAAGTGTGCAGAGCTGCTAGAGCAGATGTGTGCACTGCTATGGAAACCCAGATGGATGTGTGGCCGCTCACGGGTTTAGCTGTCATGACTCCCACATTCCTTTGTGCACCAGTGTCCATGGATGTCTCGTCTCCTTCCTTTCACCCATGTGTCTATAATAGAGTGTATCTGCACTGAGTGCCCAGGAATGTGTGGACCTTGGTAATTCCTGCTTCCTTCTCCTGACTGTCTTTCCTCTCCACCTCACTGCTCTCAGAAACCATTCTGCGTTGCTTTCTTTTCCCTCCCCCCCTTTTTTTTTGCAGTAGTGCTGAACATTATTTCCTTGACCACAAATGTGTTGCCAACACTTAGGTAGGTCTCAGAAACCAAGATTTTGAGATCACAATACTTAAAAATGGCCAGCTAAGGCATGTGAGGGAGGTTACTCTCCAACCGGAGCACACAATTGCTGAAGTTATCTGATGACCAAGGGCATAGAGAGCACTCTGAGCACTGGCGTGGCTCTGCAAATATCACCTTGCATCCTGGAGTAGGCAAACCACTTTGAAGAAGAAGTATCTTCTTTTAAAAAAATATTATTAATTCTCTGTGCTTGTGGGAGTTCACTGAGTATGATCTGTTCTGAGTCCATTTTTCTGCAAATTTCATTATGTCATTTTTCCTTACTGGTGAGTAGAGTTCCAGAGGGAGGGGGGAAATTTGATGCAAAAGGGCCTCCTGCTATTGCAAATGAACTCCAGATGCATGTGCCACTTCATGCACCTGGCTTTACATGGGTACTGAGGAATCAAAGTCAGGCCATCAGGTTTTGTAAGCAAGCGCCTTTAACCACTGAGCCATCTCTCCAATCCCAGGAGCAGCATCTGCTAGTCTCAAGGATACTGTAATGGTTGCATTACATTTACCACATAGACACACACCCAACAGCTTGACAACTAAATACACAGTTCCTCTGAGGATATGAAAGTCAAGAGAGGGAATTGAAAAACATTGGGTGAAATGCAGATGGAACATCTGGCCTTATTGCAGTGAGCCCCACACTGAAGGATGTGGGCTCTCACATCAAAGTAATATATATTTTCTGGGAAAAATGAAAGTTCCTTGAGACTTCTCTATACCCAAATCCTCAGGGGCAGAGCCTGTGATTACTGGTTAATTCTCAAGCACCCTAAAGTTTGAGATCCTTGTCCTCTTCTTGGAATACAGGCTGTCCCTAGAGAACCTTCAAGAGAAGACTCACTTAATGGGATGCCTGGAAATGACAGACGACCCGCAGCTGATAGATTTGATAATACCAAAGAGGCTGATGTCCTTGCAGGGGCAAAGGGGTCTTAACGGGGGATTACAACTAAGATAAGGAAACGTTTTCACATCGCTAGTGATTTGAAAGAAAGATGATGTTGTAGTATTGTGAAAGGAGGATTGTTTGCCAAATATTTTTCCATGTCACACAACAAGCCAAGATTTTAGCTTGATGACGATTGACTATCTTTCATGTGGCAGTTAGACTGTCTCTGATCAACATGCTCCTCATAATGTCCCCCCAGAAGACCTTGTCCACCCTTCAGAGAAGTGCAGCTGAGCATGGAAATAGCTCCAGGAGTGAAGTGCCCTGACATTCTCGTGAGCTTCTATGGCCCCCCTCCACTTTCCCAGTAAACAGCACGCAACACCTTACCAACCCAGCAGAGTATCTTGGCCACAGAAGCCAGCACCTTCCCAGTCCAACAGGGTCCCAACTTTAGCACCTATCGGCTTCTCAACTCAGCAGAGTTTCCAAACTGGTCAGAACACAGCCTGATGACTAAGAACACTCTGGTTGGAACCTATGGTGATTTGATTGTAAGTGGCCCCCATTGCCTTGGGTATTTCTGATTAAGTTTCCTATGCAGGTCTCCCTCCATCAGGCAGAGCCCTGCTGGAGGAGGTGTGTAACTGGGGTCAGATGTTGAGTCCAGTCCTGTGGTGTGTAGACAGCCAGCCTGAGCTCGGCTGTCTGTTCTGTGTCTCTGCTGTGGCTGTGTGATGAACTGAGCCAACATCCTTCCCCATGACTGAAGCTTTCTTTGGAATCTGTAAGCCTGAAGTAAATTCTTTCCTTCTGTCAGTTGCCTCCAGTCAGGCCAATGCAACAGAACCCAAGAGGAACATTGGGAGGCGTCTTGGCCAAAAATAAGGCTGGCAGGTGCCAAAGGGGTTGGCCCCATGTAAATTGGCATCAGATCTCAGAAGGAGCCCACACTGTTCTTACAGGAGCCTCTCTGGTTACTCCTGTTCCCCTGCCCTTCCTCATTCCTGTTGGGCCCCAACCTAACTGAGTAACCTTAAACTAAGTTTTAGAATATGGAATAAAGCCGGGCGTGGCAGCACACGCCTTTAATCCCAACACACCTTTAATCCCAGGGGGCAGAAGTAGTAGCTGATAAACCTTGATCATGTTTGTTGATACTTTGCTGTACTCTGCTGATTGGCTCCTGCCAAAAGGTTTGAGTCTTATTGCTTGAGAGAAATAGGTTGAACAATGCAGCCTCGGGTTATAAAAGGGTTTTGGGTGCTGGAGTGAGATGAGATTTGCCTGATGTATCTCCCGGTCACGTGGGTTTGTCCGACTGTACACCTCACCTCTCCCCCATGGAGCCCTTTCTCCTGCTGGCCGGTGAGACTTGGGCTACCCGTAGGGGGCCAGGGGGCCACGACCTCCCAACACATTCCTTCACTTCTCTTAGCCTGGGATAATTCCTCAGGGCTCCCAGAGTTGCCTTGGTTCCCATCACCAGTAGCAGCCCAGGCAGGGACATATCTACTTCATGACTCCGTGTAGAAAATGGGGAAGGAAGCATTCTTCCTCCTTCCAGAATCTTCCAATTGCTAGACACATTACACTATAGCAGCCTACAACCTCCTGCTGACCCCACTCTCTTTGAACATTCTGGAACAAATGGTAGGTCAGATACAATGTCTGAAACTGGGAATCTCTCTGGGGGTTTGATTGGTTGGTTTGTTTGGGGTTTTGTGAGTTTGGGGGTGTTACTTGAGAAAAAAGTTGTCCAGTTGAGGCTCATTCTGTGTCCTTATTGGCTGAGAAGGGTTCTGCCTCCCCCTGAGCTATTCTAGTACATTGCATTTCTGAGAAGCTGTGTATGAGTCCCTCTGAGATCACGCTTGAAGTAACCCATAAAGGAGCATGGTCTGACAAGAGTCTCCACATGCTGCTGTGTACTTCCTGCGCAGTGCCAAGCTGCCTAAAGTACTACATTTTAGGTCAGTGTTCATACTGTTTATTGTTTGTATTTAAAGTAGAATCTCACACTAGCTTTAAGCTGACCTGTAATTATGTAGCCCAGGCTATACCTCAAACTCACTGCAATCCTTCTATCTCAGTCTCCTCAGTGTTGGGGAATCACAGACATGAGCCCCTGTTCCTAGTTGTTTCTACAGGCAATTTTAAGTGGGAACTTTACTTGCCCAAAGGAAACAGTTTTGATAAGTGTGTTTTAAGTTCTGTAATTGTAAACCAGCGCTTGAAAATATTTCTGATGAAGAGTATCCAACTACCTCCGTTTGCACAGTTGGAAACATGAATTCTCATAAGTCAAAGACTCCAGGTTAGTCATAGCGATGAAGACGAGTCCCTGCGGGATGAAAGCCCTTTCTCCAAACCATCCTTCCTCCCTCTCCTTCCCTTCCCTCCTTTGTCTTCAGCCAATTACAAGTGAGATTTTTTCAGGATCCTAGAATCTTCCGTTGATCACAACATTAAGCCCTCAGATAATTTTTTTCTTTCCTAGCTAATGTCTGGGGCAAGGAAGATCAATGTCTTAGCTGTCTCTACTTCTCTGGTCCTGAGAACACAAAACCTGGATGAGACGCTTCTCCAACTCTACCTCGTCAAATAGTTGAGCTCCCATGGATTTGCTGTTTAGACTGTTGACTGTTCATATGGTTAATGATATTTGTTCCCATCACTGGAATAGCCAGACTTATTCCTTTGTGGGTTGTTAAAGACTTAGCAACACTATGAATAAATTAAAATGGAGAATGCCTCCTATGTGCCAAGTTTGCTCTTAATTTGATGCATCAACATGTGTTTTTATTCATCTGAAATCATTTAACTTTTCATTTAAAAAAAGACCACCTTGAAGATCACTTTTAAAACCTATCTTAAAAATCAATTTAAAAATCATAGTCACAGTGAAATGAAATATATTTGTATTAAATGGTCTGTTGTAGTTTGCCCAGAAGGACTAAGATACCCAAAATATTATCACTCAAAGCTCCCATCTTTGAAAACTTTCTTGACTTCAAACTTCAGATCATAATGTTCTAATTTCACATTGTTATGTTGAAATTAAGGCTATAAACATCGTTAATTATGACTTCATGTCAAACCCACACAAACATTAATTTGGAGGCTGATGTCATTGCTGTTATATGGCTCACATTTATCTCTAGAGAAGCTTTCACAGGGGTATTTATCTATCTCCAAGAACATGAGATTAGACAGTACAGTATGCTGAAAAATAGGCCAGATGCTTGGTCAGTAATGGGCTATTTGTGTATTTCATTGTTTGTGCTAGAAACTCACCCCATTTAATCTTCCCTTGTAAAGATGCAGGAATTTAGTGCAAAAAGGCAGACAAGGAAAGGGGATGGTGGATGAGTAGTTTTCTTTGGCCTCCTGAGTGATTGTGAAGTAATATAAACTATAAGTAATATTCCCATCACAATAAGTGCCAATATTTCTAAAATTCTTTAGTTGCAGCTGCAGGCTGGGGAGATGGCCCAATATATCAAGTGCTTGCAGGAGGAGCTGAGTTTAGATTCCCTGTGTACACATGGAAAATGTAATGATTTCCACCTGAAATTCCAGAGCTGGGGAGGTGGAGACCGGAGGATCCCTGGAGTTCACTGGATAGCAAGTCTAGACACGTGGTGAGCTCCATGTTCAATGAGAGACCATTCAAACTACCACATTGCACTTAGGATATCTGTCCTTAGGATGCAGAGAGTCCTAATTCTGCTACTATTGTTTGTCTAACAAGAAAATCCCAAGTTCTTACTTTAATCTGAACTGGTTTGTACTTGTAGTACCCAAGAAGAAAGTGTGCAATAAATCCCATGCATCCTATTTCATAGAGACTGGTGATCAGGGACAGGTTCTCACTCTATTACAGCACCTTCTGAATTCCTTCTAGAAAAACTCTCTATGGTGGGTTGGCTAAGGAGTCAAATAACCATCAGACAAGGAATTTCACAGAATAGATTTCACATTGGGGCATGAAAAAGAGTTAGCAGAAGAATCCGCCAGCCCAAATCCAGGATTGTTAGCTCTGGATAAATATAAATTGATATATTTGTCATCATTTCTCCAAGAACATGTAGCAAAGCTCAAATTTAGTAGAAGTGTTTAACATGTTTCCATACGCTCATTTAAATATTTATACAAATTCTATTCCACACACACACTACCACCAAATTATAATATTTATAGGTAAAAGATGGCTCAAATTACTTTTTGAAGGAGTACATTAATTTAAACTTGAAAGTGTAGTTACAACTCAACATTTTCTAGAGCAAAAAAAATGAAAGTATAATGAAATGATACATTTTAATTATAACTCAAAAAAGCATAGTGATGGCAATGCTTGGTAATTATTCAAATCTGTTTTAGAGAGCTACAAGTACAAACCATGCAAACATATTTAAACACATCACTCCCGTTCTCTTAAGGGTGTTAGGCAGTTTGCAGTGTGTAAACACCATCAACCAGTGTGTGCAGAGTGATTAGGCTACAGAAGCAAGCATTTAGCAGAATTTCTTAATTTATGTTCCAGAAGGCAAGATAAAAAGAAAAAATGAAACAGCTTAACATCAGATTTCTTTTATTTTTTATTTATTTGCAAGCAGAGAGAGAGAGAGAGAGAGAGAGAGAGAGAGAGAGAGAGAGAGAGAGAGAGAGAGAGAAAGGAGAGACATACAGAGAGAATGGGTGTGCCAGAGTCCAGCCACTGCAAACAGACTCCAGATGTTTGTGTCACTGAGCATCTGGCTTTACGTGGGTGCTGAGGAATAGAGCTGGGATCCTTAGGCTTTGCAGGCAAGCACCTTAACCGCTGAGCCATCATCTCTCCAGTCCTAACGCCAGACTTCTTGGCACTCTCCTTGAAATGGATGCCAATATTTACTAAAGTACAAAAGGTCATGATAATAGTGTAGTGCCATCAGGGGTCTCCCCAGAGTCCAGGATAGAGCGAGAACAAGAAAAAAAGTCCTCATCTAATCTTCCTGGACTAGGCTGCACTGGGGTCTGTGTATGGTGAGGGATAACCTATGCATATTAATTGTAATACTCCCCTCCCCTTGATTGATATTTTGGTTTGAACCTGAACCCTCCCTCATAGGTTGAAGTTTTGAGCACTTGGTTTCCAGCTGGTAGTTCTGTTCTGGGAGGTTTTGCAAACTTTGTGAGATGGGGTTTCGCTAGAGGGGGTGGGTCACATGGCATAAGTCCTCTAGGGTATATAATCCCTGACCACTTCCTGTCACTTGTTTGCTACTTCCTGTCTGCCATGATGTGAACACCCTCTGCCACAGACTGTCACCGCTATGAACTGAGCTGCTCCACCATGAATATTCACCATGATGGACTCAAACTGTGTCAAAATAAATCCTGTAAGTTACCCAGGCATGTGGCACATGACTTTAGTTCCAGCACTCAGGAGGCAGAGGTAGGAGGATCTCCATGAGTTCAAAGCCACCCTGAGACTACATAGTGAATTCCAGGTCAGCCTAGGCTAGAGCAAGATCAATCTTGAAAATCCAAAAAGAAAAAAAATCCTATAAATTATTTCTGTCAGATATTTTGTCACAGTGATATAAGCTAAGCTTATTAAGAGTTTCTTCTTGAGTCCTATAGTTGCTGACTACAGTTCTAAACTCAGGGAAGTCTAAAGTAATGAACGTGTGATGACTTTTCCCCAATTTCTACCAAATTCAGCTCTATAGCTTACAACTGCCAGGAAATCCCCACAAAAGCAACTCTGACAGGTGCTTGGCAGCCTTATGTATTACTTACTTCTCATGGCAGTGACAAAAGCAATTTAAGGAAGGAGGGTTTATTTGGGTTCACAATGCAAGGATACAACCCCTCATGGTGGCAGGAGAATGAGGTGACTGGACTGTAACACTGAGTCACAGTCGGGCCGCAGAGCAATAAATGCTGGTGTATAGTTGGCTTTTTCTCCATCATCTGAAACTCCAGCTCATGGTGTGGTGGCACTTCTGTTAACCCAACCGAGGACCTCCCTCACAGACATGTCCAGATGTTTGTCTCCTCAGTGTTCTAGATCTCGTCGTGTTGGAAATAAAAAGCGCCACACCTTGAAGACACAAAGCATTTGACTTTGGGTGTCACGGGCTGTTCTCCAATTAGCTGTTAGTAACATGGGATGGGCTTTTGATGCACAATGAACAAGTCTCACCTCTTTCTCATTATCCTGGATGTAACTGATGACATATCTGTTTTCATAATTAAAGAGACTGGATGGTGTCATTTCCAGGGATAAAAATCATCGAGGCTGGGGCAGAGTTGCTCCAGTTCAGCCGGCCTGGAGTGAGTCTTTTCTTGACTGGGAATTCTTCCCTCTCATTGTTCTGAAGTTGTGGGATGCTCACGGTCCGTGATGTCTCTGAGGTACAAAATGGATGGCCCAGCAATCCAGGTGATGTGTGATTTAGTGGGTGTTGGGAATCTGGCATCTGCAGGGTTGTTACCACAAGCCTCACTAAGTCTGTTTTATTCATTAGGTAAACATCAGAACCTGTTTCTTCAATTCTTTGCTTGGTGTGTATGTAATCATGACCAGACTTAAACTTGGGATTAATGTGAAATAAGCATTTTTGTGGACAGTGGGGATATTTTTCAGTCTATATTATCAACTTTTTTCCCTAGTAGGGTTGCATTTTATGTGCCTCTTGAGTGTCCTACAAACTCCCACTCTTAATGGTGTGTTCCTGGTAAAATTGATGTCACTGTACCATATATTCCTTATGTTATTATAATGTTTTAAGGTTCTAAAGCATTTCAAAGTGTGTGTGTGTGTGTATGAATAAGGGTAAGGGGGGGACTTATGTCTCTCAGAGAAGGCACACCTACTAGGGTAGTATAGCAGTCCAAATTATATTAATTTTATTCATCAATTTGTCCAATGAATCTGCAGCGATAGAATTCTAACATGCCGTTCATCTACATTAATGCTATGTAAATCTACTCTGCCTGACCAAGCATTTTATATACACTATTCCCTGTAGCACCTTGGGTATCAGCCCAGAGAAGGAGTCTTTTCAGCAGCTCAAGGAAACAGGATGTGGGAAGGCTAGAAGAAACTAGAATGTAAGCAATCAAATAATCACTGTAGCAAAACATTACAGAGATTTGAAAGTACAGACATGCTCTGGGAAAAACCTTAGTACTCCCCCCCATGCTCCCAAACTTATTTTCTTATCTCCATTAAGAGTGTAGCACCTGATAGGTTAATTTCTTTTTGCATGTGTGAGGCATAAAAAAATATATGATTATTCCTCAGTATCTGTGAGGAATTGGTTCTAGGACCTTTTCAGATACCCAAATCTGAAGATGTTTACTTTTCTTTCATATATAAAATAACATAGATATTCAGTAGTGTGGCCAAGTAGTCTAAAATTGTATAATATTTTCATTCTCCTACACACTTTAAATCACATCTAGGTGAGTTATTATAACTAATACCATGTAAAGGTTATGTAAATAGATGTTACTGTCCTGCTCAGAGAATGACAAGATAAACCCTACACATGCTCAGTGTAAACATGTTTCATCAATATTTGATTCCTGGTGGGTTGACTCTACAAATGTAAAATCTATAGATAGAGAAGGCCACTGTATACACACATATCATTTCATTGGGGTGCCATTTTAGATCAACTACAGAAAAATTCATAATATTTAATACTTTAAACTTTAAATAAATCAGGAGGCTCTTTACCATGGAACAAAAAGTTTATGGAAATAATATCAAAGTTAAAATATTAGAGGCAATGAAATAACACAGATAGAGGAATTGTAATGTATCAAACACTTCTCTGAGGAGTATTAATTTGCTTATGATAGCTTTCCCATGGCAGAGATGAGGAAATTGAGGCACAAATTATTTAGCTTGCCCAAGATGTCAGCAATAAAGAGACCTTACAATCCCAATGCTGACTGTCTGATGTCAGTGTCTAAATCCACACTCTTTGTATTACTTACTTTTCTGCTTTCTGTAACTAAATACTTGACAAAAAGCAACTTAATGGAGAGTTACTTCAGTTTACAGTTTAAGTGGATGCAGTCCATTGGGTGAGGGAAAGCATAGGGGCAGGGTGTGAGACACTTTGTATTTGCAGTCAGGAAGCAGAGAGAGACTATAAAACCTAAAGGAACATAACCCACTTGACACCCTTCCTCCAGCAAGGCTCCACAACTTTCCCAAATAGCGCCACCATGTGGAGACCAGTGTTCAAGCACAAGACTCTATGGGAGACATTTCACATTCAAATACGTTTTTCAATACAAAGCTATGTTGTCTAAAAACAAAAGCATCAGCTCTCAGTCTCCAGAATGGCAGGATGTGAAACACTGCAGGTTTCCTCTAAATAAATTCCACCAGGAAATAAGACAACACAGTATGTGTGTGTGACTGTTACTATTATCTGAAGATGTGGACAGATGTTAAAAATGATGTGAGTAGGGACAGGTTGGAAGAGGGGTTTTTAAAGATACTATGACTTGAAAAAAAAATCAATGTATCCCAACTCTTAGTGTAGAATTTTCCTAGTAATTTTGCATGCATTGAGGTTAGGAGTGTGAGTTGGGTGAGCTATAAGGAAAGTCTAGCAAGGGGACATGTGGACAGCTCAGTGGGTAAATGCTTGCTGGGCAAGCATGGAACCTGAGTTCAAGTCCCCAGTGCCCACATACAGGTGATATATTCCTATAATCCCAGTGTTGCGAGACAAATATCAGATCCCTGGGGCTTATTGGCTAGCTATTAATCAATGAGTGTTAGGTTCAGTGAGAGACCCTCTCTCAAAATGTGAGGTGGAGAGTGACTGAGGAAGATATCCAATGTTGACCTCTGGCCTCCACACACATGCGCACACATGTTCACATACACCTACATGCAGGTATGCCCCCCCCCACATGTCTCCCTCCCATCCAAGCTGATCAGCCAGAATGCTTTTAACTGTGGGAACATACCAAAAAAGCGAAAAGTCTAGCAAATATTGAAGCTTGCACCTTACTGTTGGTGGTCAAAGATGTCAGCAAGCAACACAGGACACCCACTGTCCCCTTGAAATAAACCTTGATGATCTGTAGTGGACATCAGAAACCCCACAGCCCACCCACAGTGAAGAGAGCATGGAGGAGTTTGGAGAGAAATATTTCACCAGATGTTTTATAATTCTCTTTGATTGATGACATCCACAGGAAGCTGTGTAATGAATAGAGAGACAGCAAGGGCGAATCAGCTAGCTACTGCTGTGTAACAAGCTATCCACTGCCTAGTGCTGAGTTCCTGAGCTTGGAGGTTCTGGGGCTCTGAGCTGTGTGGCTGGGCTTGCTCCTATATATGCGGTGGGACACATGGAGGCAGGAAGTATGAGGACTGCATTAGTGCATTTGACAATTGGATGACCTTTAATGGTATGAAGCGATCCTGGGCCATACATATGCATCCTCAGCGGGTGAGCACCAGGATGTTTGTATGACAGAGGGCCATAGGAGCTGGAGAAGAAGCCCTGCAGCTTCTCACTGAGACTCACAAGTGGTGCCACACCACTGCAGCTTCTGCTCATCACAGCGGGTCATTGCTAAGAGTCTCCAAAGAGTTGACAATGGACTTCACGGTGAATAGCAGGTCCTGCACAGTAGTGTGGCCGTTCGGTTAAAACTCTACAAATGAGATGGTACATTCTCCCTCCCCCCCCCCCCCCCCCCCCCGTGCAGATTTCCCTGAGTTGAGACTTTTTTCTGTAGCATAAAAGGTACTTCAATCTAGGAACAACTCATCACCATCAATCAACTGAACACAGTTTCTATGGAAAACGTGTAATAGAAATCTGGGGTTTGCTTCCTCCTGGTGTGAAGAATTCCAGTATAAAGAATTTCCTCCACTCTTAGTCCTAGCTTACACAGAAGACATCGAAGTCCACTGTCTTATCCCAAAGGTAGACATAGATGTCACATATGACATAAAATTTTGGCATTGGTACAGGCAGAGGGACTTATGGTTGGGGAAATCACCCACGATGGGCCCCATCAGAGTCAGAACCAGATGCTCTTAGGGAATCAGCACATCCTGTTGAGAAGGCGGCCAATCAGGGATGCGAGGTAGGGGTTCCTTGGGAGTGAAAACCAAGAGGAGGGTCAAGGTTCCTGCGTGGACCCAGAGTTCCTGAAACCCCTCCTCCATAGTTCAGGCTTCAGGAGTCCTTATGGTTGAGCCAGTTCAGCTTTGGCTTGTGCTGCCGCTAATAAAAGTTTTAAATTGAGTTTAATGGAGAAAAAGAAAAGAACAGAACTATCTCACTGGTTTATGAAGAAACTAGCTCTCATGGTCTTTCTCAAAAATTATAACTTTAAGAATGAAACAGACAAGGAGAACCTGAAGTTAGCCAGGAGTAGGAGTGAAATGAGGGGCGATGAGGTCTAGGGGAACGTAGGGCCACATAAGTATGATTCTGGGGTAATCCTTATAATTTGCTTCAGTTAGGGTGATGATGATTCAATAAAATGAAACCAAGTATTTATTTAATTATGAGCAAGGAATGAAGGAGAGAGAGAGGAAGAGAAAGAGAAAGAGAAAGAGAAAGAGAGAGAATGGATATGCCAGGGCCTCTTGCCACTGCCAAAAAACTTCAGATGCATGTGTCACTTTGTGCATTTGGCTTTACATGGGTACTGGGGATTTGAACCTGGGCCATTAGACTTTGCAAAGAAATGCCTTTAACCACTGAACTATCTCTCCAGCCCACTCTCTTTAATTTTTAACATAAAGAGAGAGAACCAGGGCCACCACCTTGTGGGTCTGGCTTATGTGGGTCCTGGGGAATTGAACCTCAGGCCTTAGGCACTGGAGGCAAGTGCCTTAACCGCTGAGCCATCTCTCCAGCCCCTCAACATCTTTTTTATGTGAGAAAATGTATATAGCTTCATTATTAAAAGGGAAATTCAAATGAAAAGAACACAGAGTCACCTCTCCCCAATTAGATTACAAAACAGGAACATATTGGTGGTAGAGTTGTGGAGAATACTCACCTACAGATGTGTAAAATTTATATTTCAATATCTGGCAAAATCTCAGTACACATTCTCTTTGGCTCCACAAAGTTACCTTTTAGAGTCTATCTCAAAAATATTCTTACCCCAAATGTGAGCAAACCTACAGTCAAGGCTAGGCAGTCTTGGAAATGGTACCAGAAGCAAGTCCAGTGGGAACTGGCTGACTCACTAGACCTGACCTCAGTCCAGTGTTAGCAAGCTTTCAGGGAGTGGAGATGATCCCCTGTTGCAAGGCCATCAGCAGCCTTGGAGGACGTGTGTCATGTGTGAGAAAGAAGAAAAATGATACACATTGTTCTATGCTGTGAGCGTGACTCACATATGATTTTAGGAGATGAGCCCAAAAAGAAAATAAAAGAAAATTATGTAGAAAAGAAGTTGAAACAAACAGCCCCACTGGCATTTTCAAGTGAGTTATTTAAGTGGCATTTGACCTTGGAATTCTACTACACAGTTGACTTGAGTGATTTTTGTTTTTAGTCACAACATTGTCATATAAGGTAGTTTGAATGCGAGAGGCTAAATGTATAGCTTTGTAGACTCAGGCTGAAAATTAGAGCCTCCGATGGGCAGAGCCCTACTGGGGAAGAGGTGTCACCATGTGTTCAGAGCAGTTTGAGCTCTGGGGGTGCTGGTGTTAGTGTGTGTTCCCTGCAGTTGTTTCTCTCTGTGCAGATCTACGGAAGTCACCAGCTTCTTCCACTATTACAGATTCCCCTGGATCTGTAAGCTGAAATAAACCCCATGTCTCCTGTAAACTGTTTCTGTTTGGATGTTTGTCTAGGCAACTGGGAGCTGACTGCAACAACGTGGTCACATTACAACAATATACATACTATAAAATAAAGAAAATATCTATGGCTGTAAGCTATATTTGTGCATGAATGGATAGATCATTTATCTACTTGCCATCTCTATCTACCTGTGTGGGTCTATGGATTTATGTTTCCGTGTATGTTTCTACATTCATCTAACTATACATCTGTTTCTCTATTATTTATCAGCCATCATTGTCTTTTGTCTATCATCTATCTGTTATTTATTACCCATTTATATGTCCACCTGTCATCTTTTATCTATGGATCTGCCATCTATCCACCTCTCTACCAGCTATCAGTGATCTTTCTTTGTATCTATTTACCAGCTATTGTTGTCTATCTAGTTATCCTTCTTTCTGTCTTTCTGTTTATCTATCTATCTATCCATCTAACTACTATCTATCGATCTAGCCTATCTATCATCTATCTCTTAATCTCCTGTCCCTTTCACACTGACCTCAGAGACACTCCAGTGGCCACGAGCATCCCTCATATGCAGATTACCTGTACTGACATGGTACCTTACTGAAAGGAAGCAGGGCTCCCTGAAGATTAATCAGTTTAAGGTCTAGCACAGAGAAAGTAGAGGATGTGGGTGAATCTTTCTGTTGAGGAAGTGCTCATAGACTGACGATGGAATAAGAAAAAGATAAGAGCTAGCTTCATGTGTTTTTTATTTAGCCATATTTGTGGGAAATTGAAGCAAGAAAAAGAATGACTATATATTATTGTAAGTACTGGATACACAGGATATATACATATATATACACACACATATATATGTGTGTGTATATATATATATAGGATATGTACACACATATATATATGCATATGTGTGTGTTTTCTGTATGTATGAAATAAAGAATTACAGAAAAATAGACAGAGAGAGTTATTGCTGCCCTTGGCAGTAACATCATTTTACCACTCCAGTTGAAATAATTTATTCAGGCAAGGTTCATAATTAGATGTTAGTGCCCAGCTTATCTCACTGCATAGGATGTGTCCTAACTGCAGAATGAAAAATCCACCTTGACAAGTGCTCACTCCTCATCGCTGACATCATCTGCTTCCTCAGTGTTTCAATGCATCTCACACAGAGGATGCCTTCTCGCCAAATCAGGTTGAACCTGAAATCAACAGGACTCTAAATCTAATTTCAAGTTCAAGTGTGTGGGAAATGTAGGAAAGAGAGAAACAAATTAAATAGCATTTTTTAAATAAATCCAGAACATGAAATAGTCTTAGATGAGTTGAAATATGGAACACTGCATAAATCTTAGTTTTTCAAAAAAAAAAAAAAAATCTGCCATACAGAAAAAGAAAGAGGGAGTTAGAGAGCCATTCAGATTTAAAAAGCCTAAACAACAAAAAAGCCTGAACATATATCTAAGTATATATTAGATATAATACATGCTATATATAAATAGATCTAAATCTTCATAACAAAACATTGATTGAAATAAAAATTACTTTTTTAGTTTTTTTATGTGTGTGTTTGTGACATATGTACCTGTTCCTATTCTTTTGTTCTCATGAATGTGTGTGCACATGTATGTGGAGGTCAGAGGTCAATGGCATGTCTCTCCTCAGTTGCATCCACTTTATTCTTTGAGACAGGGCTTCACAGTAAACCTGATTGAGCTAGACTAGCGAGGCAGGAAGCCTCGGGGATCGACGATGTCTGTCTCCGTGGTGCGGGGATCGCAGGTGTGAGCTGCCACCTGGGGATCTGAACTCGGGTCTCCCTGCGTGTGCAGTAAGTACTTTAACAACTCAGCCATCTCCATCTTCCCTGCTCTTTTTAAAGGTGTTTTTTTAGGGTGTTTGAGCATAAATACTGTGTTTCAAGGCATTTGTAATGATTATTAATTTTATTACATGTAACTCTCTCTATATATAAATAATTATAAATTTATATTATATTTTATAATATAATATAATATAATTTAATGTAATTATATAATATAATACTATAATTTATTAATAATTTTTTATAATTTACAATATGTATATATATGTATATATAAAATTTGAGAGAGAAAGAAAGCGGCAGACAGAGAGAAAGAATGATTATGGATGCGCCAGGGCCTCCAGCCACTGAGAACAAACTCCAGACACATGCACGCACCACTTTGTGTATCTGGCTTTAAGTGACTACTGGGGAATTGAACCTGGGCAGTCAGGCTTTGCAAGCAAGAATCTTTAACTGCTGAGCCATCTCTGCAAACCCCTATGTATATTTTTAAGAGATACATACTGAAGTATTTACTGGGCCTGGAGAGATGGCTTAGTGGTTAAGGCACTTGCCTCCAGTGCCTAAGGCCCCAGGTTCAATTCCCCAGTACCCACATAAGCCAGACCCACAAGGTGGTGAGCCTGACTCTCTCTCTCTCTCTCTCTCTCTCTCTCTCTCTCTCTCTCTCTCTCTCTCATCTCTCTGCTTAAAAAATGAATAAATAAAAATATTTTTTAAAAAAGTATTTACTGGTAATGCCACATGATATCTGAAAACTATTTAGAAAAATCATAGTAGGGTAATAAAATACAAAATGTTCATTTGCGGATTGAGTTTCAATGTGTTCAATTTTCTTTCATCTCTTCTGTCTTTAAAAATCTTGTTCTACAGACCATAATCCAGAAAATAATGTTATTCTAAAAATTAGAAAAATAGAATGCAACATACAAATTTGTTAAGGAACAAAATATCAAGTGGAAACCAGACAGTTTATTAGGAAAACACAAATGTTAATATTTACTCAGGAAAAATAAATGGCATAAGTAGGCAAATAATTAGAGAGACTGCAAAAATTTTTCCAGAAGTGACTTAGAGTATTCTCATTGACCACAAGTAAAGGACAAATGTGAACGCTATGCCATTACAGAGAACTTCCAAGTTATATCAATTGCTGTGCTTTACTTCGTGAGTAATTTATAATCTGATAGTAATGCTATGGGTTATATAAGAATAGAGAAATATTTTTAAAATCCAACATTACGAATAGATTAACTCTAAACGTTGCACTAGCAAATTAGACACAGTTAACACTAGAAAATCAATAATCCATTTGATCACTTCCTTAAGAAGCCATACCTGCTCTGGGTTCAGACATAATTTCATAATTCTGGCTTTACTGTCCCGTCAATACTGAACTAATTCACAGGAAAAGAAATAGCAAACATGTACTTAAATAATAGTATTGTTCATAAAGTATGTGTGATAAACATCAGGCATTTGTCCATGGTCTGCTAGTAAGAAATAAATGTTGATTAAAATTATTAACATAGGCCTAGAGAGATGGCTCAGCATTTAAGCCTAATGATCCAAGTTCAATTCCCTGGTACTTATGTAAAGCCAGATGCACAAAGTGGCACATGCACCTGGAGTTCTTTTGCAGTGGATAGAGGCTCAGGTGCATCCATCTCTCTTTCTCTCTCTCTCTTCCCCTTCTCTCTCTTTCTCTCTTTGTGTCTATTTCTCTGTGTTTGAAAATAAATTAAGATAGTGCTTAAAAATTATTAACATATGGAAGGAAGAAAATTACGTAATTACTTTGACAAATGTCCAAAGATAGTTGGTAAAATAAATAACTTTACAAATTAGAAGAAAAACTTTTTTTTAATACTCTAAAACTAAAAAGATATTGGGAACAGAATATTTCAAACAGAAAACTATCATGGACTTAATGTAGTTGACTAAAAAGCCAAACATTAGAAAAAATAAGAAAATGGATTTGCTTCATTACTATTCAATACTTTACCTTAAATTCTAAACATTGTAGTAAGATAAGAAAAATCAATAAGTTTACTCCATCAGAAAATAAATGGTATCATTTAAAAAATACATCTCAATTGGTATATCATGAAGAATCAAATTAAAAAAAAATCTTATGATTAACTTATATTTCTACGTCTGCTTTCATTGGAAAGCTGCAGCTTCTAATATATTCCCCTTGGATGTTATTTACCTGGGAAACTTCACACATAAAATAAGTCATAGCAGGTGTCCCCCATAAATGAATGCTCGATCTCTAGCTGATGGTAATTTAGAAGGTGGAGTCCTGCTGGAGGAGGTGTGTTGCTGGGGGTGACCTTGAGATCTACTGGTCCCCATCTTGCCATTGTTTGCATTTTTTTTTCAAGGTGGGGTCTCATTCTAGCCCAGACTGACCTGGAATTCACTATGTAGTCTCAGGGTGGCCTTGAACTTATGGCAGTCCTCCTACCTCTGAGTGTTGGGATTAAAGGTGTGCACCACCACACCCAGCTCCCATCTTGCCATTGTTAATCAGCTCACTCTCTTGCTGTTTCCGTCGGCTGTGGCAGAGAGATATGTCCAGCCTCTGTTCATGCCATATTTTCCCCTGCCATCATGGAGGAGCTTCTCCTCAAGACTGTAAGCCTAAATAAACAACTTTCCTCTCATCAGCTGTTTTTAAAATTATTTTATTATTTATTTATTTGAGAGAGAGAAAGAAAGAGAGAGAGGGAGGGGGCAGACATACAGAGAGAATAGGCATGCCAGGGCCTCCAGCCACTGCAAACAAATTTCAGACACATGTGCCACCTTGTGCATCTGGCTGTTCATCGACACTGGAGAATCAAACCCCGGTCCTTCTGCTTTGCAGGCAAACGCCTTAACCACTAAGCCATCTCTCCAGACCCCATCAGCTGTTTTTGGCCAGATGCTTTGTCCCAGCAATGAGGAGATACCTACAACAGAGGTCAATGAGAATGAATGCTAAGAAATGTTATGGCAGATGAGTGCTTCAGAAATCCAGGGACTCTAGCAGGGAATGCTGGCACTTGCCTTTAATCCCAACATTTGGGATGTAGGGGTAGGAGGGTCACTTTGAGTTTGAGGCCAGCCTGGAACTACCAAGGCCATCCTGGGCTCTTAGAATGAGACCCTACCTTGAAAAAAAAAATAAAATACAGGCACTCCTGAGATAGTAGTCCAATTCTAAGGCACATGTCAAGATACTGGCATAGGAATGGAGCCAGGGGAAGCAGACTCCTTCCTCTTTGGAGGAGCAGATTAGTCTGTCTAGTGTTCTTAAAGAGTTATTAGAAATCGAAGTAGATCGGTGGTCACTGAGGAAGAAGCTGGGGTGTTAGGATAGTCTTACACTGGAAGCCCTCAACATGAAATACTATTTTTGATTTGCATGTATGCATGGTGTACACACACATGTGCATGCGTGTTCATATGTGTGTGCACACGTGCATATGGGTATGCTTATGCATGTGTGTTTGAATGTGGAAGCCAGAGGACACCCTTGGGTGTCATCTACAGAAGCACCATCCAGCTCCTTTAAGCCAGGGCGTCTCATTGGACTGGAGCTCACCAGTTAGGCTAAATTAATAGTCCCAGGGTTCCTGTCTGTCTCCAGGTCCAATGCTGGGGTTGCAGGCATGTGTCAGCATGCCTGATGTTACATGGGTTCTAGGGATTGAACTCATGTCCTCATGCTTGTGACAGAAGCACTTTACCCATTGGGCTAACTCCCAAGCCCCATTATTTGTGCATTTTAAATAAGTTTATTTGTGCATATCTATGTATACCAGTGTGGAGGGCATGCATGTACCCAGCATGTGTGTGGAGGTCAGTGGACAACCCTGAGGTGTTGGTCTTTTCTCTCCACCTTCTTTGAGACAGGATCGCTCTTGTCTTTGAAGCAGGGAAGGGCATTGGAGCTGGCCTGTGAGCTTCAGGATTCTCCTGGCTCTGGGTCCTATCGCAGTAGGCGTGTTGGGATCACAGACAGGTGTGTCACTTTGCTTCTGGCTTTACTTTACATGGGAGCTGGGGATCAAACTCAGGTTGGCAGGCTTGTGGAAACAGTGCCTTTGACTGCTGAGCCACCTCCCGGGTCCCTGACTGTGCAGAAGACACTTCATATTTCCATGGACCTGCGATTTTAAAAAACAAAGCATTTTTTGCATCTTATTCTTATGTAAATGTGAAACACATGTACTCAAGCCCAGCAACAATACATGGGATGCATTTGGTTTGCTTCTTCAAGTCTCAGTGAAACGTGCTGATGTTCCATACTCTATGGTAGAGTTGCTCAGGTGATAGATAGATATATACTATTTGGGAATGTTTCTGGTTTGAAATATTTGCTTGTTACTTACAGGTAAATAATTTGAAGTAAATTAATCTTATGTGTCGAATCACAGTACTTGAAAATGTTTTTAGTCTGCTCAGAGAAGCCTGCTTAGGACATACATCTTCACTTTTACAGTACAAACACTTGCATCCAGTAAAAAGGCACTTTGAGGGGCAAAAGGAAAGCTCTGCAGTCAGAGAAGGGGGTCGAGGTAGACAGCGACCAATGGTCAATTTTCAGTCGTGACAGGAAGTCAACCCACACAGGAAGCTGTTTGTATGTGACTAGTAGACAAAAATCTTTCTTTTATATAATCCAGACCAGCAACTCCCCATAACAGATGAAGGGAAACCTAGCAGAACTTTAACTTAATGTTATATCACTTAAAAAAAATTCAGCCAATGTTGGTCATCGTCAGGCCTCACGTGACAGAGGCTAGTAACAAAGAAGACATTAACAGAGTAGTGAGGTGTGTGTCTGTGTGTTAGAAGTGTGGGGCGGAAAAATTGTGAGAGCCGTGGTGGGGGAGATTATCAGAGGCATGGCACCCCTCAGTAACAACACACTTGGGTCAGGAGAACATGGCTGAATACTAGGCTATCCATGGTCCCCTACCACAAAGACTGATCCAGACGGCCCACGGAGGAGGATATCCAGCTGACTGGGGCTGGGGAGGGGGGGCAATGAGGAATTGGGGTTAACAACTCATTGTTGGCCCACTAAACAATGTAACTCATTATGAACAATAAAAAAAAAGTGTGTCATTCCCATTCTACAGATGGGGAGACACTCAATTGAAAGTGTTGTTGATTTCAATCATGTCTGACTGAAACTACACTCTTTTGTCTAAGAGGATCTTTTTTGGGGAGGTGTTAGCTCTAGTTTTACGAGCTACAGATATTGTTTAAATTGTGTAATAATAATGGCGACAGCAATGGTCTTTGCTGTCTCTTAGACATCCAGACACAAAGGACGCAAACGAGCCACTTGGTGGCTCACGTGGCGATCCCAGTAGTATCTTGAAGACTGAAGAATAGGAAAACTGCTATCAGTTGAGTTCCAGACCAATCTGGGCATCTGACTTCATGTTGGTTCTGGGGAATTGAACCTGGATCCTTAGGCTTTGCAGGCAAGCCTTTAAAGGCTGAGCCATCACTCCAGCCCCTGGAAGCCATTCTGCTGGGCATCACTTGGGTGGTCTTGCTGGCTACTCCTTAAGTCATTATGACTCTTAGACAATGTCCATAGACACTGCTTTTTCCAGTGACCACTGGGAAGAGAGCAGCAGGATTTTAGAAGAATAGCCAGCAACATCTGTAAGACATTTGGTTGATACAGGAAGTGACTTAGGTACTTGGTATCTTCACAATAAGTAGACTCCTTCAAAAGTACACCTGTAAATAAGTTAACACTTGAAAATAATGTTTTCGAACCAATCAAAGGACTACGATTCCAGTCTTTTCAGATGTGTGGTAGGAGATTATGGAAGACCAATTCCACCTGGAACAATGAGGAAATCCAGAAGGAAAAAACCAAAACAGAACGGTTAACTGGAAATTCCATATTTTGCCAGTGTTTACCAGCTCTTTGGAGCTTAGCATTCTAATAGATGTTTAGTGTTACTTATTGTCTTCTTAGCCCACATTCCCTAATTAGCATAGGCTCCTGACCATCTTTTCACATGCTTACCATTTGTATAACATTTACATAAGAAGTCAGCGAAAATCTTTTGCCCAGGTTTCTCAAGTTAGAATGCATGCCTTATTTTTAAGCTGTTCTTTGTGCATTTCGAATACAAGTCTTTTAACAGAGGGACATGAGGAGGGAGGGAATGGCAAAGTAGAGACAGACAGAGGATGAGTAAGAAGGAAACTACATGGGTTAGAAAAAGATATGCAAAATCCCAGAGAAAATGATGTACAGTAGGTACCCAGAAGGGACAGTCATCAAAACCTCTTCAGGTAAGATGCAAGTGAAAAACAAAATGAATAGTTCAAGGACAAAAGTAGAAATGTTTTAAAATTATTAAAATATGAATAATAGGCTCTGGGGAGAGATTGCTCAGCAGTTAAAGGCACTTGTTTGCAAAGCTTGCTGGCCCTGGCTCAGTTTGCCAGACATCCATGTAAAGCTGGACACACACACACACACACACACACACACACACACACACACACGCACGCGCATTCACAAAGGAATAAATAATAAGAAAATAAATTGAAAATAAGTAAAATGAAACAAAAGGTGTTATAACCTCAGTGGGCATTTGTTCCTAACTGGGATGTGATGGTTTCTCTGACCCTCCCTCCATCTCTGCAGGTGGGGGAGGGGTACTCCTAGTAAGGGAGTTCTAACTAGTCAGTCAGTGTGTTCTTCCTGAGGAGAGCAAGTGGGAAGTCCTCTTGCTGTCAGAATTCCCCACTGAGCCCCTGCCTTCAGGTCACACTTGGTGTCTGATAGGATGTTTCTCTTTCCAGGCTTTCTGTGACTGAGGCTCTAAGAGGAGCCTTCCTGGCCATTCCTGTCCAGAGGAGTCCAGTTCTTCCCTCACTTCCTGATTCCTGAAAGGTTTGCCCACTAAAGGTTGGGGTTGTGCCAGGCACTTGACTCTGGGGAGCTGTGGAGAATCTCTGCTAGCAGCCCCCATGGCCCCAAGCCCTCCTTCTCCAATGCCTCCATGCCCCCAGTCCC
>PVHP010018580.1:0-33028 GCA_004024765.1 Zapus hudsonius
AGACGACCCATGGAGGAGGTTATCCAGCGGAATTGGGAGGGGAATTGGGGATAACAACTCATTGTTTGTCCACTAAATGTTGTAACTCATTATGGACAATAAAAATTTATAAAAATAAATAAATAAATACATAAATAAAGGTGTGCACCAACATGAAAAAAAGTGAGTTGTTCCCTTAGCGATGGCCACTTGTCATGCATATGTTACTGTTTCTGCTTAGTTGTAGTCAGGTGGGAAAGAATATACAGGACCTTATGCACAGTTTGCCAACCTCTTTTTCCAAGCTTTAGCATCATCTAATGACTTGCGCAAAGACTACACTACGCAAACAAAATTTGATTTCCATTCAACTTTCCACCATCTATACAGGTTGTACTTCATATGTAAAGAACTCTAGTGTTACATGTTTCGTGGGAGGTCTGATTGGAACTGTGACCTTTTATTTCCTTTCTGATAATGCTCATATCATTTGTAAAAATAAGTTCAGCATATGATAAAAGTTGAGTCATTGAAATACTAGTCCTAAAATTCATAGGTTTTAACACAAAGCGAGAAAAGAAATTGGCTGGACAAAACTACATTTCTTTTAAAATTTTATTATATCTTAAAAATAGGATTAAAGCATATCCCTTACCGTATAAACTGAGTACAATATAGAATACATAATGAAATATATAGACAAGAATAAGGACTTTTAATGTTGGACTGAATGAATTTGCACCATGAGTTTGTGTGTGCCAGGTGCAGGATATGGCTCTTTGAATGTAAAATATTCCCCATGGACTCAAGCATTTCAATATTTAATCCCTAGGTGGTGTTGCCTTTTGGGAAGGTTATTGATCCTTTAGATGAGATAATCTTGCTGGATGAAATTTGTCACTGTGCAGGTCTTGATATCTTACAACCTGGTCCCTTCTATATATTTTTCCATGCTGAAGTGACACTGTGACATAGGGTTCCTGCTGATGCCGGTGCTTTCCCGGTCATGATAGACTCTTCTCTCTGACACTGAAGGATCATTTAAACCCCTTTCCTTCCCAAAACTGCTTCTGTTTGAAAATCTTTGCACAGCAATGAGAAGGTAACTGATGTAACCAGGCTTGAGGAACTGAGGCAGGAGGAACCCAGCATATTCCAAGAAAGTCTTGGAATATAATAGTGAGCTGAAGGCCAGCCCGGGCTATATAGTAAGAATTTCTCAAAAAAAAATTGTAATAGTTGCTCCCTTTTAAACTTAGGGAATCCACATATTGGATTCTTAATTTATCCTCTCTGAAATGTGAAATGTCTTTATTCCTGCTTTATCTAGTTAATGCCAATTTAGGGGGTTAAGGAAATATGATAAATTTATTTTTAAATGTGTTGGGTTTGCATTTCAATTTAATAAATTATTACATTATTTACAGGCTAATTCAGTGAATCTGTAAGATTAATTGCATGGTCTTTTAGGACCGATGACAAATCATTAAAAAGTGATAAAAGCAGGCAACTGAAAATCAAGTAGCTTGTGACACATGAGTGGAATCCCCAGTACCATTAACTAGTATACGTTTCCATGAGATTTGTTATAAACGTGTAAAGCAATACTAGCTCAGAATTAAACATGAGATTGTGCAATATTTTAAAGGAAATCACCTGGATAATTCAATACATCAGAACAGAGGATGAGTTAGTTTAGCTCTGTAAGTAGATGAAAATTCTCACATATTATCTTCAAAAAGATTTTAGTATCACATTTTTAAAGAAACAATTGATAAACTTTTTAGTATAATTTATTTTCTGATAGAAAGTAGTAAATGTGTAAAGGGTTAACTTTTTATCCCGTTGTGCTTCAGCTAACTGGATATAAAATTCATGTTATAAGTGAAGGTCATTAATAATAAAACTCATTTCTGTAAAAAAATTATCAATTCAGGCCTGGGAAGTTGGCACAGTGGTTAAGAGGACTTTCTGTGCAAAAATGAAGGCCTTAGAGGGCCTGAGACTATACCACTCACATCTGTAAACTCAATCACACTGGTGTGGGGGTTATTGACTGGCAAATTGCTGGAGCTTACTGAGGAATAAATAAATGAATGAATGAATGAATGAATGAATGAATGAATAAATATAACAAAAATAGCAGCTGTGAGTTTTGTGACAGACTAAACTGAAGAAATTGGGGATAAAAGCTCATTGTTTGTCAACTAAATGTTGTAACTCATAATGGACAATAAATTTTAAAAAAAAAGAAAATAGGTGAATAAGTATTAAGAGGAAGACTAGATAAGTTCTCCTCTGGACTCATCACATGTGTGCACAGGACATACACATCTGGACATGTGTGCAGAGGGCATACACATCTGGACATGTGTGAGCAGAGCATACATTTCTCTTTTATAGATCACTATCTTAGCTAAAGGCTGATCAATTTTATCTTTTCAAATGAGTGATTTCTGGTTTTATTAATTTTCTAGTAATTGCATAGTCTACATTCATTGATTTCTGTTTTTCTGCCTTTTTCGACCTGTTTGGACTTAACCCAATATTGTATTTTCCAATTTCTAAAGTGGAAATTTTTGGTTAATTAATTGTATATTTTTATAATTTTAATACATCTAAGATATAAGAGAAATCTAATAATATGGCTGACATTTTTATAACTGTCACTGAATGAATTAAAATATTCAGAAAATATGAGAGAGATAAATAAATTTCAAAGTAAACCTCATATCTTCTGTTAATATTACTCAAAATACACAACATTCATAAATTCAAATAGAAGAACAAAACATGGAGGGTAAAAGAAACACAGGAAGCAGATGTTGGGGTTCAGCATCATAGGTGTTGTAAAGACTTCACACCAACGGCACTATTCATGAAGAGAAAAACTGATGAATTACATTCATGAGAGTTTAGCATTTTCCCTTTGAAAGATCCTGTTGAGATTAAACAAAAATATAAACTTGGAGAAAATAACTTCAAGCTTTGATCAAGCAATGGATCAGTGTATAGAATATACGAAGAACTCTAAAAATGCAGCAAGAAAAAGTAATCAATTAAAAATAGGCAAAATACAAGTAGGGAATTTATTGAAAAAGAGATATACAAAGTCATGTCAGATCATAAAAAATTTCAACATAACCCTAGGGAAGTGCCCGTGAAAATGAGAATGAGTGATCACCAAACAAAGACACTAGCTACCTTGGCAAGCAGAGTCACAAATAGCAAAGGGGCAAAAGAAGATGCATTCCTTACACACCACTGGTTTAACTGGAAGGTGGTACAGCCAATCTGATGAAATAAGTGAATTCAGGCATGTTCAGATATGAAAATACCACATGATTGTAAATGCACTGTTGGGCATTGATCCCAGAGAAATAAACACTTGTTTCACACAAACACACACACACACACACACATACACACACACACACACACACACACACACAGTGCAGATATTGTGGTACAAACAATTCAGAAACAGCCCTAAACTAGAAACATCTCATGTGTCCTTTAATGAGAAAATGATTAAGTAAATTATATCAAGGAAATTATTACTTAATATATTTTATAAATTTATAATAATATAAATAAATTTATATTTATTAATTGAATTTTTATTTAGTTGCAAAAAGGAGAAATCTTTTTTCATTATATCAATTTTATTTTTCAAATGAATTTTCAAAAAAGCACTAGCTATTGATATATTCAACAACTTACATGAAATAAAATAATTTAAGTTGTAAAATTGACAAAAGACTTCCTTGAATAGTATATGATTTCATATTTTAAAGTTTCTTGAAATGACAAAATTATATAAGATGAGTGGGAGTTTAGTTAAGATAAATGTTAAAAGATCAGTATGGTGAAAAAACTATTTAGTATTTTGACAATGGTTCACACTCATGAAACAATCCATGTGTTAAAATTACACAGGACTACATACAAACACTCATGGGTAGACACACCTATGATTTCAGATAAATATAAATAACATGAAAATACCATTGTCAATTTCTTGGTTGTGATGGTATGCTATTATTTCTGAAGATGTTATTATAGAAAAAACTAATTAAAGGACACACAAAGCTACATTCTTGCTACTATATATGAGTATATGTTTACCTCAAAAGAAAAAATATGTCATAAAAATGAAATCAAATTATATTATACTTAAATGAGCTTGTTGTATAATAAAACATTTTGTCGTCTAACAACAATACTAAATAACACTTTCACTGATGTGAAAGCCAGTGCTCAGACTCCCTAGAAGGAAGCATTAGATAATGAAGCAGCAAACCATGTTAAATTCTTGAAATGTAATGTGGCTAATACAGAGAATTCAGTGTCACTCTTTGTTTGTTTCCTCTTTAATTAAGAGAGAATGGAGAAACCATTTAGAGCAATGATTTATGAGAGAGTCAACAGAAATATAACCCCTCAGGTAGTCTATGACCATAAGGAAATCATCTACCAGAATTTACACTATTGACTAAAATTACCTTTTAATATTTTTTTATATTTCTCATATGTATATAATTTATTTTTATCAAAATTATTTTATATTCCATTCTTTTACCCATAACTGTTACCCCCTCTTGTTCTTCAGCTTTCACAATACTCTCCATTTAAACTTTATATCATTTAACTATATTTCCCTTATAACTTTATATTTTAAGGTTTTTTTTTAATCCAGAATTCTTGAACAAGAGAATATATGTTTAACATTCAGGTTCTGATGGTTTCGCTTAATATGATTATCTGCAGTTCAGTCCACACTCCTGCCAGAAAATGATTATATTTTTTTCCATTTTGTAAGTGAATAAAAAATCTATGTATAAAACAGAGCTACATATACAACCTTTTTGATTGTGGCACTATTCAAAATAGCCACTTTACAAATAAGAATCAGTGCTTATCAACAGAAGAATGGATGAAAGTATCTTTATTTGTACTTATGTATAGGATGATCGTGTCTGTCTCAGGTCTGAATTACATTTCCCTTATACAAAAAGTAAATATTGCTTTATCCCTACCTATGATAGCAGAGTCTGGAAATAAAAATTATGCAATTAATATTTGCTGAATGAGGAAATAAATAATAAATGAATAAGTATGGAAGATTAAGTAGGTAGCTTGCATACACAGGAAAATAGTTTCCCTCATCCATTTACTCATTAATTATTAATTGAGTACTTACTACTACCTAGCATAGAAAGAGGTATAGTAGTCCACTTGGGAGATAAAGACCAGTATTCCTATACCTGCTACAAAATAATTTCTATCTTGTGAATATTTATAATAAATATTGCATGTTTGCTATGTGCCAGAACTTCTTTCGAGGCTGTAGATACAGCTATAAGGATGAATAAATCCTCCTCACTCTTCAATTTTATGTTCAGAGTCTTCAACGAGAGTACTGCTTTCTTTGTCCTAAAGACTTATTAAGAGATTTAATATCAGCTTTGATAGAAAAAAAAGAAAGAAAACAAGGGCAAGGTGAGAGAAATTAAGAATCAAGCATTTTGTTGCTTTGTGAAGGTTTCTCACATGAATTCCTCAACTGCAAGGGCATCAGTGTGGATCTGTTGACCATACTGCACGGATGCTCTCCCCGAAGCCAACCATCTCCCTCCACAGAGAATCTTCCACTGGGAAGGGAAGAAACAGGATGACTTGCACAGTGTCAAAGTGCCTGCTCTGTAAAGGCTGAGCAAAGCAAGCTGCAGTGTTTCGCACAAATTTGTATTAATTAGCGGAAAAGAAGAATGAAAGAAGGTAATATTTTAGAATTACGTTGAACAATCCTAGGCTCAAATACTTCATAAAACTGACAAAATTACACATCTATTGCATGATCTAAACCTGGAAGGAATACTAGGCACCATGCAAATTTTAATATCCTAAAACTAATATTTAACAGGTTTTAAAAGGTTATACTTTAGCATCATGTAAATTTTATCTGGAAGTGTCAAAATTAAAGAAATTTCATCTAAACACCTTATGAATCTTGATTCTTTTAATATTTAACATCTATTTCTTTTTTCTCATTTATTATCCATAATTAGATACATTGAGTGAGCAAATAATGAGTTGTCCCAGTTCCCCTATTTCCCTCTTCCCTGTCCCCAATCAGCTGGATATCCTCCTCCGTGGGCAAACTGGATCAATCCTTGGGTTAGGAGGTTATGGATAGCCTAGGAATCAACCCGGTCCCCCCCTTTGTATGTTTTTACTGAGGGGGGCCATGTCTCTGGATATTCTCCCCACCATGGCTCTTACAATCTTTCCGCCCCCTCTTCTGCTCAGTTCCCTGAGTCATGGTGGGTGAGTATTAAGGCTGCTTTATTGTTGAGGTCTTGGGGGTCTCTGTATTTCTGCTTTAGGTTGTGTTGAAGATCCTTGGTGTCTGTCTCACTGGCTTATCCTGGGTTGACTGATTGGCCTTGGTTATAGGTCTCTTGCTTATCCCACCACTCTCTGCAGGGTTCCACATGGATCCTCCACAGTATGTCTGGGGTGGCTCATCTCTTGCCAGGATGTTAGCTATCAGCCTGCGGCTCATTGGTAAGATTGGAGGGCCCACAGGTCTCTCACTGTCTTCTGAAAAATACATACAGAATTTTGTCATTTCCTGTTACCTTTTTTCATGAAATCACATTCATAATGGTTTTCTTAATCTCTAGAATATTGAATTTTGGGAATTATGTTTCAAATCTGCAAAGTCAGGAAATTCAAGTGATAGAGATGATATTGTAAATTTTGTAGACAAGATGAAACACTATGCACATATCTGTGGTTTCACAGAGGTACAGCACTTATGAATATATGAGAGAGAGAGGGAACACTCAACAAACCATATTGCCTTTCGCACATCACCAATTTCCTTTTCCTACTCATCTTCACGTTCAGATAATCACAGCTCTCCCATATGTCACTCTACCCTCCATCACATTCATTCTAATGATTAACTGTACCTTTAAAGACTCGTTGGTTGTGTAGACCCAAGAAAATGGGCAAAACATGATTAAGACCATAGAAAATGAGTAGAAATTGTAGGAGAAATGGAACTCGATGTGTGATTGCATAGAGGGTTTAAGTTGTAGAGTTTAGCTTAAAAACCTGATTTTTCACACACACACTTCGCTTCTCCAAGACCTTTTTCTACTCATTAATAAAAGTTTTCCCTATATTTTAAGTTATACTTGAGATTCATTCTGTCTCTTTTGTATTTTGTATTCCATAAATTCCAAGCCTATGGATGTCAAGTGTGAAATCCCAGCTCCTCTGTGTTCAACTTGCATATAATGATTGACCAGCTTTCCCCATTGAGAAATATAGTCAGTTTAGGTGTTACACTTTAAAAAAACACAGATTCTGATGCATCATAACAATTCAAACATCACTTAACCTGCATGCTAGGGGCTTATGGATAAAATTGAAAACTAGAGCCTATGTCTATATAAGTATGTTGAGGAAGGAGTGAGAATAAGGAAACAAAGATAGACTTTATCTGAAGAAGAAATTTGAGGAAGAGCTTTATAAACACATACAGACAATTAGAGGATACTAGAAAAGAGCAGAACTATGATATGTGACTAAGAGAAATAAACACAACTTCAATCAATCAGATCCCTATGTGGGGGGGGCTATTGGGAGGGCAGAAACTGCCTCCAAAAGGTAAGACCAAAGAAAGCTGGGCAGCCCTCCTCTCTTGGTAAGCCCCAGGCCTCCTAAGCCTCCTATGAATTGTGAGTTTCAGTAAGACATTATATGTCTCAAGACATGTATCAAGGGCAGAAAGAAATCTCATCTTGCTCATGATGTATGACTGGCAGGCAGAAGCTGATCATCACTTTGAAAGATAATCTATTTTTACAAACTGAACTACCTGGGAGGTCTGAGGTCATAGGACATTCACAGGTAATTTAGACTCAATTTGGCCTTTTCCAGCCCAGAGAGTGAGTTATGGGGAGCAGAAGAGTGGACACTGACAGGTCTGAGTGAAGGAGGCTGCCTCAGGCTGGAGATGCCTGGATGGTAAAGACACACCTTCAGGGGCTGGAAACTGATCAATTGAGAACACTCCTGGAGTTGAATTTCTTGGTCTGAGGCCAGTGGATGGATCAAATTCTAAAAGTACCAGGCAGCCATTTATTCACTCCTGCTGAGCTGGAGAACTCTGAATTTTCAGGGACCTATGTCACTCACACAGGATCAGCCTTCCAGCAGTCAGTTAAAGTACAACAACATATAAAGGGGGGTGGAACCAGGTTGACCCCTAGGCTCTCCATAACCCCTTACCCAAGACTGCCCATGGAGAAGGATATCCAACCTATTGGGGATAGGGAAGAGAGAAATTGGGGAAATGGGGATACTGACTCATTATTGGCCCATTCAATGTATCTAAATAAGGACAATAAAGGGAAAAAAAACAAACAAAAAAAAACCCAACAACAACAACAAAAAAAGGTACAAAATGGACGTGTGTTTAGCTTACCTTCTTTGCTGTGAACTGCCCATTTTTGTCCACAATTTTTAGGCATCCCATCACTACCTTTATGAATTTTTTACACTTTTCCTCTCTTTTGTCTGCGAAATAGAGACTATTTTTTTATTCTGATCACAATGAGGCAGTGTCTAGTCCCCTCTTGAGGTTTAAATGTGAAAAGTACCCCCATAGGTTCATGTGTCCCTAGTTGGTAGCACTGAGTAGGTAGGTTGTGGAACCTTTGGAAGGTGGAGCCTCACTGAAAGAAGTGTCACTGGGGAGGGCTCAGCCTGCATCTTGTTTGCCCTCGACATCCTGATTACACTGCAGTGTGACACCAGCTTCCCCATTGTGACTGGCTCTGCCCTCTAAAACTGTAAGTCAAAATTAACCAGCAAGTAGCTTCAGGCCAGGTATTTATTCACAGCAACAAGAATATAACTGAAAGCCAGACATGGTGGCACAGGCCTTTTGTCTCAGCCCTCAAGAGTCTGAGGTAGGAAGATCACTGTGAGTCCAAGGACAGATTTGAGCTACTGAGTGAGTTCTAGGTCACTCTGAGCTAAAGTGAGACACTGCCTCAAATAAAATATAATAATAATGAGTAATTGATGATAGCAATCATCTTACCTACAGGTATTATAGTGTACTGATTCCAATGACATGACAGTTTCCTACAGGTCCCCTAAAATTGTCAGGCAGTGTGAATGAATATCTCCCACCAAGCAAGGTAAAGGTGAGCTCTTTCTGGAAAACAATTAATTCCCAGTAGGTCTAGAAAGCAACACAGGAAATTGCAGCATAGCGATCATAATATATTTAGTAAATTATTAATTTAATAATTAATAAACACCTACAAGAACAACTATACTCTCGGGGTAAGTCCCAGACAGACTAAGTTTATATGAATTGTGAGTCTCAATAAGACAGTATATGTCCCATGTATATACATAATAATATAAGAATATGTGTTGATATTCTATAATATAATAGATATATCACGTCTCAAAATTATATATTAAAAATCACTTTCAATTTTGATCCACATGGAAACATGATTTAGATTTATCTACTCTGGGTTTAGTTTTGTAGGTGGTAAATGTCCAAGAATTCGTCCATTTCTTCCAGATTCTCCAGTTTTGTGGAATAGAGGTATTGGAAGTATGTCCTAGTGATTCTTCCACTCTCATTGGTGTCCTTTGTGATCTCTCCCTTTTGATTTCTGATTTTATTGATTCAAGACTTCTCTTTTTTCCATTTGGTTAGATTGTCCAGGGGTTTGTCAATCTTGTTATTTTTCTGAGAACCAGTTCTTTGTTTCATTAAGTTTTTAAATTGTTTTCTGAAAAAAAATATTGGAGGAAATCTCTATGAGATAGGAATAGGGAAAAACTTCCTGAACAAACCTCCTATAGCCAGGAAGTGCAACAATTACTTAACCAATAGGATCTCATCGATCTAAAAAGCTTCTATACAGACAAGCTTACCATACTCAAAGCCAATAGACCACCATCAAACTGGGAGTTAATCTTTGCCAGCTACAACAAGGATAGAGGTCTAATATCTAGAATGTACAAAGAACTCAAAAAATTATATAAAATATTACCAAACAGCCCTCTCAAAAAATGGAGAACTGAACTCAAACGGGAATTCACAGAGGAAGAAACACAAATGTCAAATTCCCAATTGAGAAAATGTTCAATAACATTAATCATCAGAGAAATGAAAATCAAATCAACAATGAGATTCCACCTTACTCCAGTCAGAATGGCAATCATTAAAAAATATACCAACAGTAGATGCTGGCAAGGATGGGAGGGAAAAGGGGACCCTCATTCACTGCTGGTGGGAATGCAAACTTGTTCAACCACTATGGAAAACATTCTGGAGGCTCTTGAACAGGATGGATATAGAGCAACCAGTGGACCCAGCTCTCCCTCTACTGGGCATCTACCCCCCCCCAAAGATCCTCCCCAAAGCACAGAGACTTTTGCTTAACCAGGTTTATATCAGATCAATTCATAATAGCAAAGAATTGGCGTCAACCCAAATGTCTATCACTGGATGAATGGATATCAAAGTTGTGGTACATATAAACTATGGAATTCTTCGCAGCTGAAAGGAAAAAATGACATCATGGAATTTAAAGAAAAGTGGATGGACTCGGAGCAGATCATTCTTAGTGACCACACACAAGAGCAGAGAGCCAAGAGCTGCATATACTACCACACTTGTGGTTCCTAACCAGGTTAAGCCTGAACATTATGAAAACCTGTCAGTGAACCAAGAGTCTGGAAAAGGGGACGGAAAGAATTGGGGAGGGATGGAAGGTGGGAGACTCATACAAAAAACTAAACTAATAACAAATTGACACCATAAAACCCTAGCTTTCATGCAGTATGTTCCCAAGGAAGCTGTGGGCACCACCTGGTGTGAAGGGTCTTGAACAGAATGGAAGAGTCTAACCTCAAGAGCAATTGCTCATGCCTGCATCTCCCTGACCCAGTTATTGGTTACTTCCCACACTGTGCTATTGACCAAAGAGACATACACATTCCCAAAACATCACAGACTTCTGTCAAAGCTCTTGACTACCTGCCCCAAGCCTAAGGTAAGAACCTACTGCTGAAGAAATCAGAGTTTTCTCAAACAATACCAAGAGATCCTGCTAGATCCAGAATGGTAACCAGCTCCCAGTTGGTAGAATGTGTAGCACTGGAAGGTGTTACATGAGCTGCCAGGGAAAATTGGTCAATAATATTTGGAGAAAGCACATACCATTGTTATACAATATAGACAGTTGTCACAAGAATGCTGAACACAAGGCTGTATGGAAGAGACCAGCAAGTCAAGAAGTGCTCACCTGTATAGTAGTGAGGGTAATCAATAGCATACTGATGGTCTCACAGATCTGCTTAATAACTAGGAACCCATAACTGGAACTGGGATCCATGGCAAAATCTTATGGAGACCAAGAACCTGGGCTCCTAGTGGAAATAACCCACTATCAGAGAGCTACAGAAAGGATACTCCCATTAGGAGCTAGCAAAATAGCATGGTTTGTCTCATGAAACCTATATTGTTTTCACTCTCTGATGAAGATTCTATTTGTATTTTTCAGAAGGCAGTGAGAGAGCCCAGGACAACTCAATTCCACCAACAAGACATTGCATGATGGCTGACATCCTGGCAGGAGACAAACCAACTCTGGCCTTCACACAGGGCCAATATGAAACCTACAAAAAAGTGACTAGACAAACAGGAGACCAATCACCACAACAAGTCTGATAACCCATGAAAGATCAGTGGAGACAGACACCAATACTCAACACAACCCAGAGCAAAGATTCAGAGATACTTAAGACCTCCACAGTAAGGCAGACTTAAAACTCACCCACTATGACTCAAGAAACTGAGCGGAGGAGGGGGAGGAAAGATTTTTAGATCCATGGTGGGGGAAAATATCCAGAGACATCAGCCCCCTCATCAGCAACAATGCATGAAGGGGGGGGAGAAAAACTTGCTACCTTGGGTGGAGTTCACTACCCCATAAACTATGGACAGATCCAGTATGAACACTATCGAGGTTCCCCAGTGGCTAGGGGACAGAGAGGAGAGAATCAGGGACACAGTCACTAGAGTCATTCATACAAGGGATATATTTACTCATAATGAAGATATTAATTTAAAAAAGAATGCAATGATCCCCCAAAACAGATTTTGAACAAAAATATTAAAATAAAAACTCTATGTGGAGTTGGTGAGAGGGTTAAAGGGACTTTGCTTGAAAACTGTGAGCCTGTGTTCAATTCCTTAGTACCTGTGGAAAGCTAGGTACAAAAGGGAACATACATCTGTGATACTAAATTCTCCTCCACAATGAGAGACAGAGCCAGGAGAATCTCAAGCGCATAGAATGCCAGTCTGATGTCTGTTTACAGTCTGAGAGTCCATTTGCAGTGACAAAAACTTTTATCTTAGATAAGGTTGAGCACAGGAACCTGGAAATTATTTTCTGACCTGCACATGTGCTCTGCGCTTCATGTATTCCATTCACAGAAAATAAATAAATAAATATTAATTTCAGTAAATTAATAAGAATCCCATCAGAAAGCAATAACAGTAATTACCCCAAAGTATAAAAAAAGATATCAAAGGTGAGTTCAATGTTCATGAAATACTACATTAAAGCATCTATAAAAAAGAAACTTAAGAGCATGTTCACAACATCTAAGAACTTGGACATACGAACCAGACACCAAACCTAAGAATTCATAAGATAGAAAGATGTCAGTTAAACACTAAAGACATTGAAAATCTACTCAATGAAATTGAAGAAGACATAGCTATTCAAACTGTTGTTGTAACCTATGTGTTGAGGGGGCCAAAAAAAATCTAATGGCAGAAAGATTTTATTATGTAAAACAGTCTTAAGGAAAAATCATCATAATTACAGAAAAGTGATGGCAGAGAAAAAAATCTGGCCTTTTTTTTTTTTTGCCAAAGAAGGGGCGAAACAGGTGAATGAGCTGAACGAGCAGTGATTGATAAACTGGGTGCTAATAAAACTCAAGGCCTGCTGCCACTGGTACACCTCCTGCAGCAATGCTCCAACTTTCAAATTGCCACCAGTTGGAACCAGGCACTGAAAACATTAAAAACCCATATAATTCAAAACACCATACTTACAAAAAAGACTTTTAGAACTCCAAATAGATATGACTAGAGAAGAATTGACCTCCAAGAGCAGATTACAGTTAAGATCTAAAGAGTTTTTGAGCATTTGATAAATACATATATAATAGGGAAATTATCAATGTATCTATAATGATGAAATTAAATGAGTATCATCAGATCTCTCAGGAGCAAACTGTTTTAGTAAAAAAATATTTTACAAGGATATGTCAATTCTTCAAAGTGAATTAATGCTGACCAAGATTTCTAGATCCAGCATATCTATATTTAAAAATCATTATAGAAATAAGGACATTTCAAGGCAAGAACACCTTAAGACTGTGCATGACCTCCATACAAGCACTGAAGAAAGAATATAAAGGATTACCCTACATTAAGGGGAAAGTCTCATGCACAATCATATTAAGATTTTATATTAATACCAATCTGACTTAATTCCAAGAATGCAAAAATTGTTCAACATAGCCAAATCAATAAGTGTGACCTAGCACATAAATAGAATTAAAGAAAGAAATCATGTGATCATCTCAATTGATGCAGACAAGGCTTCCAACGATGTTCTGTATATTTCTTCATGCTCTATGTCTTGAAGGATATAGGAATAGAAGGAACATACCGAAACATAATAAAGGACATAGAAAGCAAACCTACAGACAATGTTATGGTAAATGGGACATTCAAGGAAAATTTGGGAGAAGACAATTAACACGCTGATTACTCTTAATTAGAATCTTAGCTAAAAAATACCAAAATAGAAATACAAATTAGAATGGAAGAAGTCAACTTAATTATATTTTTTAAAAAGATTTTCATCTACACTTTAAAAAGCACTAACACTTTCACTGGAAAAGTCTTAAAACTTAAAAACAGTTTTGGAAAAGTAGCAGGATATAAAATTAACATATAGAAAAAAGCATCTTTTCTATATATCAATAATGAAGTCATAAAGAATTTAGAAAGGGTGTTGGAAATCTCATTCTGCAGTTCCCCAAAGAAGATAGAGGAGGAAGAGGAGTGAAGAAAAGGAAGAGGAAGAGGAGGAGGAGGAGGAAGAAGAAAAAGAAAAAGAAAAAAAGAAAGAAAAAAGAAAGAAAGGAAGGAAGGAAGGAAGGAAGGAAGGAAGGAAGGAAGGAAGGAAGGAAGGAAGGAAGAAAGAAAGGAAGGAAGGAAAAAAGAAGTTCCTAAAGTTAAAGATAGGGGAACCAGAGCAATTGGGTCTCAAACCAGAATCCTGAGTTCTTGTCTCTACTATACCAAAGAATTGTCAACACTGACAGAGAATGGTTTTTACACAGATGCAATACTTTGTTCAAACATTCCCAGGATAAGAGGGAAGGGGAAAGAGTGGGATCAAGGGAAAGGAGAGTCCCACCACCATGTGGTCTGATGGGCTTCAAAAGGACCTTCAGAAAAAGGGATATTAAAGGTACACTGTTTTAAGGAGAGGTGAGAGAAATAAAAGTGAAATCCTCTCCCCTGCAAGAATTGTCAAGGGGTGGGGGAGAAACAGTCTTTGCAAGAGCACCAGAGCATGATGTTTGTACTCTCAAGGTCCAGCAGAAAAAGAGACTTGGTCTTGGTATAAGCTCAGATTTTGAAATCATGCTGGAAGAGGGCTCTCACTAAGGTACCAGTGGATTGGTCTGAACTTAGGAGGGACCCACCTCCACCAAGGCAGACTGCATGCTGGCTAGGGAGGTGCTGGGATCAGTGTGACAAACCCAGGATAAACTGTGGTAGGTGTGGCAAACCCGGAGGAGCTGAGTTAGGTGTGACAAAGTGGTGAATTGAGATCAGAGTTGCCCAACCCTGCCTACCTATTTATCTATCTCCCTGACCTATTCTCCCACATTAAGATTAACCCCAAACCTCTACGATGAAAACTACAAGACACTAAAAATGAAAATTAAGGGAGACACTAGAAGAGCAATCATTATCAAGATTTTAATGACTCTCTTCACAACACCACAAGCAAATCAGTGCTAGATCAGAAACACAACGGACTCTGAATAGCCAAAGCAATTCTTTATAGAAGACATAATGTTGTATCATAATACATGAATACAAATTATATTCCAGCACTATAATAACCCAATAGGTTATTGGACAGAAACAGACATGTATGTAGATCAGTAGAATAGAGACCCAGAAGTAAATACAGTTATTGCCACATAAAATTTTGACACAGCTATCTAAAATGTACATTGTAGAGAAGTCAGCCTTTTTGAAAATGGCTCTGCAGGCTGTGGAGAGACCTCAATGGGTAAAGTACTTTCTACTCAAGCACGATATTCTGAGTTCATATCCCCAACACATATGGAAAATGTTAGGCATAGAGACACACACTTGGGATTCCAGTGCTGCAGAGTGGCTAGTTCTTGTAGCTGAAGTCACAAGATCTAGGTTCAGCAAGAGACCTTGTTTCAAAGTGACAGAGAAAAACACCTGATTTCAACCTCTGGCCTCCCCACACACCCCCATGCAAGTGCACTTGCACATGTGCACTAACACACATGAATGCATATTACACAGACTTGCACACTAAAATTAATAAATAATGGTGTCATGCAAACTATAGTTCCCATTTACTCATTTTTTTCAAAAGAAAGAAAATTATTTAAAATGGACCTTGTTATAAAATCTGAAACTTGGAAACTGCTTTGAAGACACAGGGAAACATTTCAAGATGGGAGCAGGCAAGGAATTTTGAAAAAGGTCACCGAAATCACAGGAAATAATTCTGCAAACTGAAAATTGGGATCAGATAAAAAATTTTAAGCTATTTCCAGTAGAGGAAATGTTCACAAGAGTGGAGAGACAGCATCAACAGCAGGAAACATAAAGCTTTACTTACACATTAGACAGGGAAATATCATTGAAGATAATATAAAGATATAAAAATATTAAATACCAAAAATGCATCTAATTAACAAAAGAACTAATGAAAAGGCAATTATCAGATATTTATAACTGATGGCATGTGTCCCCCGGGGCATTCTGCATGGTCCCTCTCTCTTTTCTCGGGGGCAGAAGACACCCCTGAGGACCAGCAATGTGCCTTACTTTTTGCAGCAGGTAACCCAATAACCTGGATTGCTGAGTGCCAGAGCCCTCAAAAACATGCTATGCCACTTCATCTTCATGAGGTTAATTCCCTGCTACCCAATATAATGCCTCATTGTGTCACTAAAGATGTGTGGGACCTCCTGGTGACCAGATGTAATCTCCATTACATTGTGGGTTGGCATGATAGCACTGAATGTGTTTGAGGTTGTCTAAGGATATATGCTTATTACACTAGGGAAAAGAAAACATATTTGATCCATAACCAGACAGAGCCAGAGGCATGAAAATTTTCTCTAACAATGAAATCTTAAGTGATTGGTATATTGCTGATCACATACATTTAATTCTCTCACTTGTCTTCAGGAAAATACTAGATATTCAACTGAAGCGAGAGCTGAAAGAGACTATACTCCTACTTCTCAAGATGGACTTGACATGACTTGGAGGGTTTCTCTGGAATGCAATATGTCTATAAGAAAGTCATACCTCAAGAATTTAGCTGGGGATCCCTGTTGTGATCATACTCCAAGGAGGACTATATTTTAAACATCCAGTACCAGAACTGGCAATGACCATGAATGGGTTTGCAGACTCAAAGAATTAATTCTTTGATAAGAATTTGCTACACTCTGACAGCAGCAGTGTGGTGGTAGAGTTTTGATCTAAAGGGTCAGTTCAGAGGCGGAAAGTTTGAAGGTGTCATTGCAGAATCACACTGTTGATTCCAATACTATTAACCTTTCTGAAAGAAAAATAATCTCTCTTTAAAATAAAGTATTCTCACTAAAATATCTTCCATCTGAAATTTTGGAATTAAACATGTTAAAAGAGACTTATCAGTGTATGTAACTGGGTTTCCAGTTCTTTGTTATAATGAGCAAATTGTGCCTTAGGTAGAACCCTCATAGTTTTTATTAGGTACATACTAAAGCATTTTATGAGCTAATCATGCCTTTTATCACATTGACCTGATCCCTTTTTGGGGAACCTTCACTCATTTATTTTCCTATACTCTGTCTCAACTTAGTTTACCATCATTCCCACTAAAATCTGGGATCTTCTACCAATATACATTTTTCATGCTTTCACCAAGACTATGCACTTTTCAGAAAAGTAGAAAAGTTAGTGCTGGACTCTTCTACTGAAAGGATGTCCTCTAAGGGAACACTGTTAGGGTAGTAGGAGATAAACACATTATAAATCAACTCTTATTCACATTGATCTAAATATGATAGACTACGGAGTTTGAAGCTTGTCAAGTTCAAGTTCCACATGAGCTAGCACACTGAATGAGCAGTCCATGTTCACAGGCACCTCTCCCTCTGTCAATTCCTCTCTGCACATATTTACTTGCTTTACTTTTGACATAAATGAACACAGTTTCATAACTGTCTCAATGAAAACGCTCCTTCTTCAGTTTAACTTGGCAATTGAGTTCTATGGCATGCAGAGAACAGACCATAGTCATAGTTTAAGAGAGACAGAGGTGTAGCATGAGGAGAGTTGCTACCTCGTTCCATGGTATGATTCAAGCCAAGTTAGAGTCAAGTATCAGGCTCAATGTTCATTGAATATGTATGTATCTAACAGGACACAATTTCTGTAGCAAATGTCCCAGTGAAACTTTATATTTAGCATGCATGTGTCATTCAGAATTTACTCACCTGCATCCACTGTAATTCTTGAAGCCCTTCTCTTTCCCAGAAGTATCCTTACTTTCAACATTATTCAGGGATTTGATCTACATTAATGTGGTTCCCTTTAGAATCAGATCTTGTGCCTAGATTTGACCTGTATTAGATTAGGAATATGTAATACCTAATGTTATGTGGAGATATTTTTGAATGTCTGTGGTTTCTATTATTTTATGAAACTAACAAGTTCCATATATGAATAAATGGATGCAATACTTCCTCCCTACACTCAGCATTGGAGATAGGTTTGAGGTATATAGCAAGTACTTCTTTTAATTTTTCTGCACTTCATGTTCTTTAATATTTATCACTTTGTCCTCTCATTCCCTAATTTCAAAAAATGGCCATACATAAAAATTTAGTGATCTTTTTCTCCAGGTTTATAATCTATTACTATCCTGTCCTTGATTAACATGAGTAGCTTATTCTAGACTCTCCTCCATGAGGATCTTTATCTTCAACCATTTCTGCATCAAATTACATGAAACAAAGTTCATCTGCAGGTTCCATAAATACTATAGCTGTTTTCATTAGAAAATTATAAAACCTAGGCAGTTTGGTATTTACACATTCATGGGAAAGAGGAAACTGTAAATGGAGCCTGTAGAAATGACCCTCAGAATGCTGCCACTGAACTGCATCCTCAGGAAAATTGATACTTCTGGGATTTGGAAGCTGGAATCAAAGGCTCAGATTTAACTCTTGGTTGTAGGAAAACACTGTCTAATCCATGTCCTAAGAATCTCAGTGCTCCTGGTGTTGACACTCTCTCTAGAGTCCTAAAATCATGTTTCCCACATCATTCAGCTAAAAACAAAATCTATGGGAGGTGTATTGACTGGAAAGATGAAACTCATATCCAGGCCCTACCTGACAGATTCAAGGTTTACTTTCTGAACCTTAGTACCAAAGAAGGAAAAGCAGAAGGAAACAGGAATGCACATAAACCAAGCTTAGTGTGCCTAAAACCTAATGGTTACACCAAAGCCCAGTTGGGGGACCTAATGAGTTTATTGGGATTACTGACCAGAGTGTGATGACTCCAAGGCAGCTAAATCATCACAAGGCCCACCTGAGCTCAGGTGACAACTCAGGGAAGCTGAATCTCTGGAGTTCACTGGGCAAGCTACAGGATGCCTGAGAGTCTTATTGCTGACTGCTTCTCTCAACTTCGGTTGGAGGCTTGTGATTTATGTAGCTTTCAGGAACTTTCCAAGTCCTGAGAGTTCTTTATTTCCCGAGGCTCATGAATTTCCCTCCTTCCTCTAGGAGCAAATGTTTTCCATTCCTTTCAATTGGGAGGAACTTGCTATACAACAGTGAACAAATGGTTCATGATTTGGGACTCTAGCAATATATATATATATATATATATATATATATATATATATATATATATATATATATATATATATATATATATATAATGTAATCATGTGATTTAGAAAATATCAATTAACTTAATAAATTTTAAAATTGTTGGTTCTGTGTGAAATTAGGAAACTATTCTCACAACCACCTGTAGATTTATTGCATCTCCACAAGTATTTTCAAATAATTAAAAAAAACTGTTGACCCAGAAAATGCAAAAAAGCTATGTACGTCTCATGTCATTGAACATTATATTAGCCAGTCTCATTCATGTAGTCATAAATAACAGAATTTTGTTACTTGAAAGGTTACATAGCATTCATTGCATATGGTATGATTATAATCTCTCTGCATATATATTTAAAAGTGAGATTTCTGTTGCATTGAATGATGAGCACAGTTGATAAGAATATACCATGCATTTCAACATTCCTAATAGAATTGATTTTTAGTGTTCTTACTAAAAACACACACTTTGAAGATGCAATGGACTTAATGGGTTGAAGTGAAATTGTCTACAATGCTTGCTTAGATCAAAGCATCATATTTTATCACACAGACATACATATAAGATAATTGCAATTAAATAAATATATGAAATGCAAATAATTTTTTAAAAGACCATATCAGAGTGGGCTGAAGAGATGGCTTAGCGGCTAAGGCGTTTGCCTGCAATGCAGAAGGACCAGAGTTTGATTCCCCAGTGCCCATATACAGCCAGATACACAAGAGGGCGCATGTGTCTGGAGTTCATTTGCACCCATATTCTCTGTCTGCCTCTCTCTCTCTCTCTCAATCTCTCTAATAAATAAATAAAATATTAAAAAAAAGACCATATCAGAGGGTAGGATGTATACTGAAGGTAAAGCAATGCTTAAAAGCTTAAAAGCTTAAAATGCTTAGCCATGAAAATCAAAAGGCAAAATTTTGATATATATGTGCGCTAAAATTCCCAGAAAAGTGCTACATATGCTTCACCTACTTCATGCAAGACTGAATGGACTGATAAAACTTCTGTGACCACTGAGAGAGGTAATGTTGCAAGGTCAAAGCCAAATGAGCTTAGGCTACCTTTAGGCCCCCAATAGCCACCGTTGCCCATTTCTATATCTGACCTAACATCCATGTGACTTCCATTTTATCAGGTGTGGTCCTTATAGGAATGGACAAGTAGACCACCAACTTCCACCAATCCAAGGGCTAAGGTTGTCATAATATAATATCTAAAACCTATGGTGGAGATTTCCCCACCTTGCTGTAACCCACCTACCTGATCCTCAGCCAATATATTTGCCAAGTTCCTTGATTTATGGTTTCTTTGGTTCTGTAACTGTAAAATCTTCATGAAATTGTTAACACAATGGAACATGGAAGTGGGGTAACCTAAATCTGTGTTTCTGGGCCATGATCACCCATATTTGGCTCCAGAATAAATTAGTTTGTATCCCCTTTGAGATAAGAGCTGTGTCTTTTGCATCAACATATAGCTAGAAAAAATATTAAACAAATCAAATCTCTACATTACTTGACAAAAGTACTTCATTAAGACTCAATCTTATTGGCAAATAAACTGTCACTGCTAAAGTAAGGTGAATCCCCCCCCATAGTTTTAGAGTATGTAAATTATGACAAAGAGGTTAATGAAACACGTGACAAAATGCAGGACATAAAATCAGTCAGGCTTTAGGCACAGGTGGTTTGGCTCCAAATTAAATCCGAGTTTCATTGTACTATGTATATGTGATGCTCATATTACCATGTGTTAGAGGTTACATGACATTCATATGAAATTTTCACCATTAAAAAAACTAACAATTTTCTAAAACATTTTAAGTGAGTTTCCCTAAGCTATCATTTTTTATTACTTAAATTACTTTTTCATTCTCAATATTTGACTTATCCCAAAATATCAAAGGTGAGCCTGATGCCACAACTTAAAATACTCAAGTACTTATTTTATTTTTTATTATCCATAATGAGATACATTTAATGAACCCAGTTCATTATCCCCAGTTCCCCAATGTCCCTCTTCCTCATCTCCAATCCTCCATGGGCAGTCTGGGTCAGTCCATGGTGCAGGGAACCATGGATAGCCTAGGAGTCAGCCCAGTTCCACCCCACTTTGTATGTTGTTACTGGAGGGGGCAATGTCTCTGGATATTCTCCCTCACCATGGCTCTTACAGTCTTTCCGACCCCTCTTCTGCTCAGTTCCAGGAGTCATGGTGGGTGAGTATTAAGGCTGCTTTATTGTTGAAGTCTTAGGTAAATCAGTACTTCTACTTTAGTTTGTGTTGAAAATCGCTGATGTCTGTCTGGTTTATCCTGTGTTGACTGACTGGCTGTGGTTATGGGTCTCTTGTTTATCCCACCACTCTCTGTGGGGTTCTATATGGATCCTTCACGGAAGATCTGGTATGGCTCATCTCTTGCCAGGATGCCAGCTATTGGCCTGTGGTTCATTGGTAATGTTGGATGAGCCACAGCTCTCTCACTGCATTCTGAAAGATACAAAGTTAGAATCGCCATTGGAGAGTGAGGCCAGTATAGGTTAACCAAGATAAACATTTCTGAATTAGGTAGATTCTATTTTTAGTAGCCTCTTTGTAAATCACTCATATAGTGCATTTCTCTTTGGATGCCCAAGAGTTTGGTCCCGTGCATTTCACCCTGAGTTCCCAGTTACAGTTAAGGGCTCCCCTCACTGAATGGATTATTTGACCAAGTTAAAAGCTGTTGATTACCTCCCCCTGGCTTTGGCTCCTCCATTGCACAAGTGTGCCTATCTTGGTTCACTGTTCTCTCTCAGTAGGAAGTGTGTTCAGCTTACTCATGGTGGCAGTGTGTTTCATGTCAGTGGTCTTTGTTTTCTCCAGCTGTCATTGACCAGCTTCCCCTGGCAGCTTATGCAGTGCCTTCCAGCTCTGCACTGACTACCATCTGGGAGCTGGTTACTGTTCTGGACCTTGCAGGGTCTCTTCAATGTTAATAGATAGCTTTCTGTGTTTTCTTCAGCAGCAGGATCCTACCTCAGGCCTGGGGTTGGTATTCAAGAGCTTTGACAGAATCCTGTCTTGTTTTTGGGACCTCATGGTTCACTTTGGTCAACAGCTCAGTGAGGAAAGGAGCTGATGACCGTTTGGCTCTCCGTTTGAGAGATCACTTAGTATGATCTGCTCCAAGTCAAACCATTTTTCTCTAAATTTTGATATGTCACTTTTCATTTCAGCTGAGTAGAATTCCATCATGTAAATATACCACAGTTTTGTTATCCATTTGTCCATGGATGGGCATTTGGGTTGATTCCAATTCTTGGCTCTTATGAATTGAGCTGCTATAAACACAGTTGCACAAATTACACTATGCTGAGATGTGACATCTTGCCGGTAGATGCCTAGTAGGGGGATAGATGGGTCCATTGGTAGCTCTATGCCCATTCTGTTTATGAGTCTCCACAGTGCTTTTTCCAAAGCAGTTGAAAAAGCTTGCAATCCCACCAGCAATGAATGTTCCCTTTTCCCTGCATCCTTGTCTGTAATTATTATTGTTGGTTTTCTTTATGATTGCCATTCTTACTGGAGTGGTTTTGATTTGCATTTCCCTGATGCTTAAGGATGCTGAGCACTTTCTCAAGTGAGTGAAGGCCATATGTGATTCCTCCTCTGCGAATTATCAAACTGCCCCCTCACAAAATGGGGCACTGATCTCAACAGAGAACTCAAGTACTTCTTGATCTTAAAATAAATCTTCACTATTTTATTTTTCAATGAAAAAATATTGGAATTCTGGCTATTCATTTATTTGGAAATTGAATTGCCTAATTTTTTAGCTACAAAGGCACAATTGAGTAGTTGCATAGAAGTCATATGACTCAAAACTCCCTTTCCTGAAAGTCTGCTTGCTCTCACTCAACATTATCAGGCTCCTGGCCTGTCTTTCTATTCTATTACTGAAATACATGGGTGTACATGTCTTGTTGTTTTACCTTAGTGATGTAATCTGGAAGATCTCTCTAATCCAGTTTCACTGTTCCATGTAAAAAGAATCTTTTGGTTTGGGTGGAATCTAAGTAACTCAACTTATTTGAAATGAAAAATAAAAGTTAAGTGGACAATGATGGCACTATTCAGAGATCCAAATTTTTTTAGAAACATCCTATTCATGCTACAATGTTTCACAAATGTGATTCATTGTAAAACTAGTATGCATTGTGACGAGCTGAGTAATATTTACAGCTGGATCTAGTTTTAGTCATTCACCATCTTGGCTTGTCTCATTGACAGTTGATTCACTTGCATTGGCTTGGCTCTTGCAAGAGCTGCTGAAAACTTCATAAGGATTTTTGTAAAGCATTTTACTCACAAATGATTTCCATAGAACTTGCATAGAACAGGTCTATTTATATTGTCTTTCACTTGCAGGATTTTTTTCACCTTCACTAGTGATCTTATCACACCCCCCAATTCTCTTCTCTTCTTCCCCTCTTCTTCCCACTAAAACTTTCTTTAATCCTCATCTTCCATTCATGACTGTTTTACTAATTTATTTATTTTGACCCACGGAGATAAATTTTGTTTGCTTGTTGAGCAACGGTTGGTTATTTACTGGGGAATGGGCAAGTTACCAGTGAAATTGGCAACTTCATTGAAGGATATGACTCCTCCTCTCCCAGCCAGCTAATTTGCTACGGTTAGCTATTCTGGGAGGTCAGGAATCATAAGTACTTCGTTGATCCATGATAAAATATCTACAGAGTCTGTAGTTTCTATCAGTTCATGAGTGTAATGGTCACATCATATCAAGAACACAGCATTCCACACCACTGTTCTCCACCTTCCTGCCCTTACACTCTTTCTGCTCCTCTCATTTACAAGGTCCCTTAAACTTTGGAGAAAGTGGTTAGAATGCCATGTTTAGTGATGACCACATGGCAGATTTTGACAGTGATGCATCTCTGTATTTATGTCTTCCCACTGCAATAAGAAACTGTGATTTGTCTTATTTGGTAACATAAGATATACTTACAAATCCTTGGGACAACTTTTTGTCTCTCAGTAGCCTCTTTAGCTGATGAGACTTCATCTAACTTTCATCTGCCTGCTTATCCCCTAATGTCATTTGTGCGAGTGTGTGTGTGTGTGTGTGTGTGTGTGTGTGTGTGTGTGTGTGTGTGTCTGAAATCAGGACCATTTAAAAGCGGAGTGATTATTACAAAATATACAGGACAGATCTGGCAAAAGATATCAATTGTGTTATAGAACACATTAATTACATTTCAATAATATTCAGCAGTTATTAAGCTCCTGTCTGCATATCCAACAGATTATAATGAATTCCAATTATATAAAAATATTTATTTTCTTTAATAATCCTTTTTAAGATTCAGATACAAATCGTTTACAAACATCTGGATTATTAGGAAGGTTGTTTAGTTTTGTGGTATTTTGAAATTGTTACTTGTTCTTTCTTCTCTCCATCCCTTCCACAGTCCCTTTTTTCCTGCAAATGTTCTTTTATTCTCCTTTATCATTTCATCAGATTGGGAGGTATTTAAAGACCTTATTCTTTTTTGTCTTTATTATCCTTAATTGCATACACTGTATGACAAATCTTATGATGGTTAGCCCCATCACACTCCTCCCTGTCCCCACCCCACTGGTGACCCTCCTCGTGGGCATACTGGATCAGTCCAAGGGATAGGGGGTGATAAATAGGACAGCAGGTAACAAGGTGCCCCCCCTTTGTGTGTTGTTGCTGAGGGGGAGTAATGTCACTGGATATTCTCCCCATCATGGCTCTTACATTCTTTCTGCCCCCTCTTCCACTCAGTTCCCTGAGTCATAGTGTGTGAGTTTTAAGTCTGTTTTATTGTTGAGGTCTTAAGTGTCTCTGGACTTTTGCTTTGGGTTGTGTTGGATACTGTTGGTGTCTGTCTCATTGACTTACCCTGGGTTATCTGACTCACTGTGGCAATAGGTCTCTTGTTTTTATCATGCCACTTTCTCAAAGGTATCATTTCATTCCTGATAGGCCCAGGGTGGATCATCTCTTGCAGGGATGTCAGCCATCATCGTGTGGTTTGTTGGTAGAGTTAGATTGACCAAGGCTCTCTCACTGCCTTCTGAAAAATACAAACAGAATTTCCATCAGAATTTGAGATAAGTATATGTTAAATGAGACACACATTGCTAATTTGGCAAGATTCTACTGGGTGCAGCCTCTCTGTAGTTCTCTGGTAGTGGGGATTTCCCCTTAGATCCCGTATCTTTGGTCCCCAAAGGATTTTGCCCTGGATCCCAATTTCAGTTAAGGGTTCCTTGTCACTGAGTGATCTCTTGGCCAATTTTAAAGCCATTCATAACCCCCCCCCCCTAGGTTTTGGTGCAGCTATTGCACAATTGATCACTTCTTTGATCTCTCCCATAAAGCAGAGTGATTAGCATTCTTGTGACATTAGTCTCAATTTTATATCAGTGTCTCTGCTTTCTCCAAATATCATTGATCAATTTCCCCTGGGAACTCATGTAATGCCTACCAGCACTAGACATGCTACCATCTGGGAGCTGGTTACCATTCTGGATCTCACAGGGTCTCTAAGTGTTGTTCTGTGGTTTCTTCAGCAATAGGATATTACCTTTTGCCTGGGGCTGGTATTCAAGAGCTTTGACAGAAGCCTGTCTTGTTTTGAGGACCTCATGGGTCTCTTTGTTCAACAGCTCAGTTTAGGAAGGAACCAATAACTGGGGCAGGAAGTTGCAGGTCTGATCAGTTTTTTAATGGAGTTAGGCTTCCTCCCATTTTATTCATGGCCCCTCTTACCAAGGAATGCACACAGCTTCCTCAGGAGCTCAGGTAAGGTTTTATGGATTCTGATTCATTATTGGTTTAGCTTATTGTATAAGTCCTCCCATCCTCCCATGCCTCCCTTCCCCCCTCCCATTCCTTTCATAGGGAACTCACACAAAACCAAAGGGTCAAATGCAGAGTCTTCTCTGACATATGTGGTTCCTAGCCAGGTTAAGCTTAAACTAAGCAAACCTGACAGGTGGAATGTGAGACCCATCTCCCTTTTCTTTTCCTTCTTTCTCTCCTTTCTGCCTCCCTTTCTTCCTCACTCCTTCATTGTCTGCCTCCCTCATTCAATACCTCTCTCCCTCGCTCCCGTTTTTTTCTTTCCTTCCAGACAGATATGATAAAAATGTTCCAAAAATAATTAGATGATTGTGAAAAAAATATTTTCTCTTTCTTACATAGGAAAATAATCAAGCTGTAAAAATAATTTGAATATAAACACATTTTTTCAAAATAAAATAATGTTTTTGCACATATTTCAAATCATACAAATACAATAAATATTGACATGCAAAGACAAATTTTATGTTACTATATGAATAATGAGGAGTGTCAGGCAGTCAAATCCATCAAAACTTTTTTAAAAAGAGCTGAAATATAGAGTAGGACTGTATATAAGTCATACCTTCAAGAGACATTATAAAATAGATATCATTGCCAACAATTAATCATTTATAATAAAAGCAGGAGCATCATGAAATATGTATTAAACACCATTAGGTGATGTTGCTACTATCATTTCTTTGAATACACAATTAAGTCTTAGGAAGATTTACAGGTCCTATAAATTTTTCCCCTATGTGTTTCTAATAAGATCTCATATTTATTCTGATGATATCCACATACATTTCAGGAAGGATCCAAAGGTAAAAAAGTTGAACAAAGAAGACAATTTAAAAGGTAAATGTCATATAGTAAAATGTTTATAAACTTATGTAAAAAATAAAAAATAATTTGAATTGTGCAAATCTTTTTTTTTATTTAATGACATATAGGCAAAATAAAATTTACAACAGAAGTGACTGATATAAAATTATTAAAGCTAAATTTATTGAATAACAGTCAAATTTCCTTGTAATTTGAAAGAAATAATTTTAGCATTTGGAATAAACGATGAATTTATTGAAATATAAATTTTAACATATTCTAGCAAAGTGATATTGGCCAAATTGTTGATTTCTTATGAGCCAAGATTTTTGTGACTAAAAATAAGAATATTAAATTCTGTTCTACATATTAGTGCTTGCATTAAAATAGAATATGCTCCTACACATATATTAGATGTTCAAGAAAATGTCCATCATTATTTGTTTTCACTTTTCATTTTGTTACTTTAAAAAAAATATATTTATTTATTTAAGAGGGAGAGAGAAGAGAGATAAAGAGAATGGGCACACTAAGACTTCTGCTACTGTAAACAAATTCCAAACACATGTTCCACTTTGTGCTTCTGGCTAGGGAAACTCCATGATGGCAGGGAAAACAATGGCATGAGCAGAGGTTGGATATCACCTCCTGGAAAAAGTTAGATTACTGTCCCTTTCTCTATGGTATAAATGTATTTGTCCATAAATCATATCCACTTTTATGTTCTATACATGAGCAACATTTTAGCAACGGAGCTTTACAGTCACCTTTGTAGCCTATTCTCTGGAAAAATAAGAAACAATAAATTGGGTTGATGTTACATCATCACAGCTTGTCAGGCAAAGTTTCAAAATGAGTTTGCTCTCCCGCCTCCCCCAATCCCCCTCCCCCACACATACCACCTGTCTGCTGCATGCACAACTCAGAGCCCTCCATTCCATGGAGCATTCCAGAAACCCTACTGAGGAGGGCCCATCCCAATGGGATGGGAGCAGGAAGGAGGGAAACAGCTGAAGCAACACATGAATCTTATGAATTGTCCACCCAAAATATCTACTGATTAAAAATAAATAAATAAATAAATAAACAATTTAAAAAAAAAACTTTCATTGCTTGGATACAGTTAATTGCTTTTATTGTGCTCAGTTCATACCCCCTAACCTATGGACAGATCAAGTATGTGCACCAAGGAAGAACCCCAGTGGGATGGGACAGAGAGGAGGGAAACAGGGACACATGCACAAGAGTTGCACATACAATGTATATACTTATTCATAATAAAGATATAAAAAATGAAAGAATATATATATATATATATATATATCAATTGTTATATATTTTTTCAAAAATAATTTATATACGTATTAATTTTTTTTTTTTTTTGAGGTAAGGTTTTGCTCTAGCCCGGGCTGACCTGGAATCCACTGTGTAGTTTCAGACTGGCCTTGAACTCACAGGGATCCTCCTACCTCTGTCTCCCGAGTGCTGGGATTACAGGCCTTTTTGGGGGGGCAAAACATTATTGTATTTGGACATTGACATATTTCTTGGGACTACAAACTATTAGCAAATTAATGCGTTTTAAGCCTTTATGTATTTGAAGAAATCTCAGATTGCATATGAATATTCATATGCCATTGCTTGTCATGTCAAATTTTGCATGTAAGAAAAATACTAACTTTGGGGTCTTAGCATTATTTGGTAGAGCAGGAAGGCTGCATGGCCCCTAAAGCACTGTGTGCTCAGTGCCCATCTCTGCAGCAGGTGCTGCTCCCAGTGTTCTTGCTTTCTAAAATACCATGGTGGAAACAGCTTGAACAGCTTAGCAACTCTGTTCTAAGAAAACTGTCTTCCAGATGCTCCATGATTTCAGAAGTAAGAATCTGGGCCTGGGAATGAATATTTTGAGTGGGTTAATTGATTTGATCATCAGTTAAATTTGTGTGCCTACTATTTCTAATGCAAAGCCATTCTTTACAACGTGACATCTTCCAATTTCCATCTTCTGCCAAGTGACTGCCCAAAGCCCGCACTTAGAATCTCTGTTTAGCTAAAAGAAAACTGGACTCAAGACATTCACAAAATGTATTTGAATATGGCATGGAAATTTGTATTTTTATGTTAAAAAACCCTTTTTTGTGATCCTGATTTTATCTCAAATTTGAGCAGACTTTAAGAGGGAGTTAAAAGTATGCATAATAACATTTATATGATGAAAACAAAAACACAGGGACATTGGAAATATTCAAAAATAACATTTTCAAAACTAATATCACAATTCCTCTAAACCTCTGAGGAAGAGAACATTTTAAGTTGTTGTCTTGCGACATATATTTTAATTTTATGGCCAATCCTGCTATATCTCATGGAGAATTTTTTCTCCTGTTCTATATTTTCTTTAGAAAGATTTCAAAATTCTCTTTATTCTCCTTTTTAAACACATAGCATTTGCTACAGTCTTCGTACATTCTGATACTGGTAGACACAAAGCTCATGAACAGCATCTCTAGCCACACAGCACTTAAATTTTACAAGAAAAATAGGCAATAAAAATAAATAAGTGAAATGTACAGTTTTTTTTTCTGTTAACATGTCAGGGCTACCTACACATTGATATCAATGTAGCCATAAAAGATTCTACTATATTTTTCATCTTTAAGCAAAAACAAGAGATGATCACTGAATTTTCCTTACTCCTTAATTTCCCAAACTTCTTAGTCTTTTTCCCTAGTTCCTTACTTTCAACTGTGATTCTTAAACGTCTGCATTCTACCCTTCTCTAACAATTTCTTTCTCTGAATGATTCGTGTTCCACTGGCAGCTCACTGCTAAGGAAAGTAATATATCCTGATGAAGCCATTAAGCACTGTGCTACAGATATTTAGAGGGTGATACATGCCTGATTTCAATCATGCAAAAGGAAGCTACCCTTACTCTAAGAAGGAAAAGGGCCAAGGAGCTTACTCCACTTCAATCCCCATTTTCATTTCATTAGATTCAGATCTGGGGATGTCAGAACAAATTAACACTTGCCTGCATAAGGCAATCACCATGGTCTCATCATCAGCAGATTTGTGGTGCACACCCACAGGGAAGGAAGGGAGGAGCCTGCAGCATACTGCAAGGAACCAGACGTGACTCAGAAGAATGGGTTGGTAATGGGAAAAGTATGTTAGACCCTTAGCTCTGGGCTCTTAGAAAACCCCTAAAATCCAGAAGCCATGATATCATTTCTTATTTCTGCTAATATCCCACAGCATGTTTTAAGTGCTTGTTTAGTTACCTAAATATAATATTTACAAAATAGATTTTTAAATGGCATATATATACATATATTAGGGAAATCAGCAACAAATTATTATGAGGGAATGTATGATAAATTCAATTTTGATATAATTATGCATCAATGTGAAATTACTGATAGATAGACATAAAGCAATGGGATATTTTGGCCACATCATACATAATGCTTGTATATATGTATATCAATATACATTTATATGCATGCATAATTTTGTACATATGTCTATATGTACATAATGATGTATGTATCTTACAGGCATATATGTATGTACATAAATACATGTATATGTATACATGTAAGTGTATATATGCATGTATTCCAACTTTGGGCAGAAGTTTCTAGTTGAAATACTTTCAGTCTTTATAGTGTATAAAATATGCACATATAGTATATTGGTATATTTACTATTAAAGTAAGTTCTAATATATATATATATATATATATATATATATATATGTGTGTGTGTGTGTGTGTGTGTGTGTGTATCATTTTGGCAAATTATTAATGCAATCTTCTTTTTAAAAATCAAAGGATTTTCTACTTTAAGGAAAGCAATAGTCAGTTCAATATAAGAAAAATTAAATTATTTTAAATTTAAAAAAATAAAAATCACTTTAAGTTCTTTAAAAAAAGGATTTCATGAAAATTGCAATGCCTTTTATAATGACAAGCTCTGATTAATGAAATATTCACATTTTAAACACAGAAAACAAAAATTAAGATTTATAATTAAAATCCTAATAAAACATAAAACTAATTTATTAATGAGAGTCTAAGCTAGTTGAACATGAAGATTATGTTCAACATAAATCTGTGTGGTTTGAAAATATTGAATGTACTTCATCTGCTAGTCATAGTAACTAAGTTTGTAATAACAGCAATTATTACCTCAGTCATATGAACGTGAAGACAATAAAAGCTGTGGAACTATAATGGAGTATTTGCTGCTTCACAATCCACACTTATCTATTTGGTTTTAAAGCTATGTTGATCTGTTTTTCTTAGCCTGTATTTCTAGCTTTTGTTTTGTATTAACCCAAAATCATGGAGTTTCCAATGGCATTTGATGGTTCTAAAGACAAGTTCTGAACTTGCGATGATTCCTACAAAACAATGTGATCTTGGAAAGCAGACAGGTCTCATTGCTTTCAGTGAAAACTAAGCATATGAAGAAGACCCAAGTTCTGGTGTCTTCTCAAAACTGCACAAAAGGACAGTGGAATTGCTTTAAATGAATCATTTGACCTGTGTATGTATTTGGATGTATTACTGATTTTACTTATTTTAGCAAAATGTAGAAAGACATTCTCTAAAAATGCATAATTAGAACATAATGAAATATATAAGAATTTAGAGTAATAATTTCTCATAACTGGTTCATGGGGTCAACATGTTCCCATAGTTTTCACTTTGAAATTATTTTGTCTCTTTTTAAATAGGTGATATTTCTTCTACAGAAGAGGAATTTTCACATGTCTTTAAAAATGAATTTAATATCTATTTTAATGGGGAAAGCAGACAAGTGTATACAGTGGGCCCTTTCATTAGCTAACTGTGGAAGAAGGGAACACATGAGTGAAAATCAGGGGTGGTGTTAGAATATTGTCTCTGATGCCACATCTGATTCCTAGGAGCATCAGTTTGACAGACCTAAATGCTTTTATCTACCGTATTAATATCTTCACTACTAGAAGCTCACTGCTGAATTGTATGAGTAGTAACATTTGAGAACTATTTCTGTATTAAATCATTGTGTATTAAGTCTGATATAAATATTTTTTCAGCTAGTTGGAAGATGCTATCCTATGCCAGCCTCTGTAAATGCAAGCAAAGGACTGCATTTCAGAGAAGAGAATAAACCTCAGGCCCAGACAGGGCTGATTCTCCATGTAGACACTGGAAAAACACATTAAAGAGGCTTTAGGAGACAGAAATGGCTGTCATCGATCTAATCATCTCCTAGTGACACATTATGGCACTTTATGCTATTTTTAAAAGATATCACACTTGCTGGCAGTGGTGATGAACCACTTTAATCCCAACACCCTGGAGGCAGAGGTAGGAGGATTGCCTTGAGTTCAAGGCCACCCTGAGACTAATTGCAGGACAGCCTAGGCTAGAGTGAGAACCAACTTCAAAAAAATCTTTTTTTTTAAATTAATTCTTAATTAATTATTAAAGAATTAATTTAATTCTTACAAAATCAAAATGCATTCTAATTAAATACAGTCCCACCTCTTTAATTATCTTAGACTTAATGGGCCAGTGGAAACTCTCTTCCAGACAATGCCTTTCTCAGAAATTTCTTCACCAAAGTGATAGTTATTATTTACATATGTATTACTAAATATTATTGTGTGTACTTAATCCTAGAGCACAAAGCAGACTTAAATTGTGTTAGTTGTTGTTCTTTATAACAAATACCTGAGATGATCAACACTAAAAGCAAAACTTGTATTTTGATTCAGGTTTTGAGATGTCAGCCTGTGATTGGTTGACCTCATTGCTTCTGGACCCATGGCAAGGGCGAGCCCAGAAGAGCAAAATTTTTTAATTCGTGGCCAGAAAGCAAAAGAGAATAGACTCCTGAGATACACAATCCCCTGAGGGTACATGACCCCAGTGATTAAAGACCCCCTTCTAGGATCCACCAAATAAGGTTTTAACACATTGGCCTTTGAGGGTCATTCAAGATCCAAACTTCAGC
>PVHP010018581.1:0-14263 GCA_004024765.1 Zapus hudsonius
TCATTAGCATGGTGACCTTGCTCTGTCTCTGGACACGCAACATTCATCTTATATTGTTCTGAATCCTTTCACCTTCATACTCTTCCCTTTTAATATTTAAATCCATTGGTTTACATATTAAAATATGGAATAAATATGAACATTTATATACAGCAATCCTTTGAATTGCTTAAAGATAACAGTAGAAACCTTTTATCTACCCCATCTTCCATGCCTCCCTAGGCCAACTCTATGTCCTTCAATGATTCCCACATTCTTCTATATCCCACTTCCAGAAATTACTCCTGGATGTAGAGGTATGAACACAAAACTTTAGCTGCATTTTATGGTAGAAAACAAGAGAAAATGGAATAAATAGCAGAGCTCAGGTTTTGAAAATCTTTAACACCACATCTTACATAGATTCCTTTACCAGATTATCAAAATTATCTAAAAAACAGATTATCAAAATTATCTAAATCCCATCCACAACCTCTCCACTTCAATCTCTCCATTTCTGCCCCATGATTTCCTAACGCCTGTCCTTATCTCACTAATTTGCTATATTTCTGCATTGACATGTCTGGGTTTCCTTTCTGCTCCTCCGTGAAATATAAATTCCAAAAAGTGGGTGATCTTATTCCCTTCTTTTTTGCTTGGCGCCAACAAAAACTCTCCTTGGAATATGTTTGAAATGAGTTGCATACTTACAAATAAATGGTTCTAATAAAAGTAAGATACTACAACATCATGCTATAATATTAGAGCTTTGGACGTAGGTGCTAGAAGGAAAACAGAGACATAACATGTGCCATTTTCAGAGTGAACACTGAAAGGTTCTAGCTCCACTAATATGATTCCTGAATCTATAACCAGTTTAAACACCAGTGACCTTGATCTCCAAGATCTTAGAAGAATAAAGACAGAGGCAACTGGAGGGAATATGTCTAGGTTTGCAGTATAAAATGTGGAGAAATATTTCAGTGTAGCTTTGGTAAGGGAAGCAATAGGAAAACATTGAAAATATATGGAGCAGAATAAATTAATGAATGAGAGCTGAGCTGAAGTTATACAGCAAGCATGTTAGTAAGTAGCTTTCCACTCATGTATTAAACATTCCTTGCACATCTCCCTTATTAACTGTCCTGTCCAATTTCTTCTTTTCTCTGCAGAGTTTTAAATTTCTATCCAAATGGTCTATAGTATTTGATAGGCAGCCACTCAGTGTCTAAGGACATTAGGACACTTATATGTGCACAAAAATATGTAGCAGATGCTATGCCATTGCTTTGGGAAGGGTTCTGATGTTATGAATGATTGCTAAATAACTATATAGTGTTTTATAAGCATATCAAATTTTAGTGAATTTATGCTTTAAAAGATGTTGGAGACTCTAAAGTAGAAAGTTTTGTTATGATAATTTACCATTACAATTCTTCTTTGAGCACAAATGTATCTATTTGAAGGCACTCATAAAATACATTTATCAGCAGCCTGATGTGTGCGGCATATTTACTACTTTACAGGTGAAACTATAAATTAAATTCAGTCTCTCTTTCTCTCCTGCCTTTCTCTCCTCTCTCTTGTTCTTCTTCTACTTCTTCTGACTCTCCCAGTCAAATGCATTAGAAAATGAGAGAGAGAGAGAAAGAAAGAGAGAGAGAGAGAGAGCTCAATGGTTGGTAGCACTTGCTTAAAAAGCATGATGTCCCAGGTTTGATTTAAAGCCAGATGCACAAAAAGATGCCTGCATCTGGAGTTTGTTTGCAGCGACAGGAGGCCTTGGGGCACCCATACTTTCTTTATGTCTGCTTCTTTCTCTCTGTCTCTCACTCAAATAAATCAAATGTTTAAAACAAGGAAAAAAGATAAAACATCACATGTATTAATTTTCACGCTACCCATAAGAAGAGTTAGAATATTCATTTTAGTTGAAGAAATATACAGAACTGTAACTAATTTGGAGAGAAGGGATGAGAAGATAGGAAAGCTCAGGACTTTTATGCCATTATTTACTGAAACATACAAGAAGCACACATCCTCTGGAAGGAGAAAGAGGGTACTCAGATGTGGTTATCAATCAATAGGCGAATTTTCCCTCTAACCCCAAATATTCTGATTCACTAACATTTAAGAGCTTTTTTTGCTAATTCCTTTGAGTCGGATTTTGCAGGTTTCTCTGAGAGAAAACACAGCTGGCCCTGTCACCTCTGGGGACTCCTCTTGTTCTCACAGCTTTCCAAAACACTGTTCCTCTAGCTTAGAGGCAGGCTCAATTTCTCTCACTATTTCCTCTGTCTATAGTATCTCCCCTATTGGGTAACCACATGGATTTGTCATGTCAACTGATGATATCTTACTCAAAGAGAGACTGAAGGAAAAGATACCCCAGACGATGAGGACAGTATTAGCAGCAGTGCCCACTCTGCAAAGACTGGACAGGAAGTCTCAGAAGACCTTCAGAACTGCCTGCCAAGTCATCTGAGAAACACTTGTCTCTAGTTGGTTTAGAATCCCACTGGCAAAGAGATTGCAGGACAGGAAAGAAAGCATGTCACTCATCCAGTGCTCAGGTGAAGAGAGCCCTTAGCCAGTGTGACTTGGTTCTTGAAGCAATGTGCCCACTATAGTTACAGCAGAAATGAGTGAAGGGCTTAGGGACTCCCTGGGGCTCTCTTTGCTTCAAGAACCCCTGAGTTGTTTGCTTATGAATCCCACTTAGAACCCACAGAGCCAAGTTCATCCTCCCTCACTTTGTTTCACACATCCTCACCATTTGATGGCTCCCAGAGCATTGTAACTAAAGAGGAGGTGGAGTCATTACTGTCAGAACATAGACAACAATTGGTGGAACCATAATTGATGTAACCATCAGAAACCTACTAGTATCTTTTGCTTTTAATTTTTTACCACCCCATCCACTTCTTAACAAAATGACAGAAAATTCTTTATTTATTGAAAACGTTAATATACAAACAAACTGTAGTTGATCATATTCCAATCCTGTAATCCTCCAAACAGTGCAAGTGATATATATATATCATATATAATCATATATATATGATTGATCACCTTCCACAAGCTTAGCCTTCCTGGATACTTGTTGAAATTCTTGCTCACTGAATGTAGTGTTTCCATTGGTTTTCATTGGCACATCACCATGGCATGCTCTTTGGACAAGAAGCTTTATGTGGAACTCTGATGGTCGTGCTCCTGGGAGGTTCTCAGATGACCCTTGAGACCTCAAGTGTCCTAGTGTTTAGAGCCTACCTTGGCCAAAACCTGGTGTCACCATCAGATAATAGTTTATATTTTATGCATGATCAAAAAAAAATTCAAGGGCTGGAGAGATAGCTCAGCAGTTAAGACACTTGCCTGCAAAGCCTAATAGCACAGGTTGTGTGATGGTTTCAGGCAAGATCCATAGACCCCCCTCCCCTTGAGTGGGAGGTGTCTAGCTAGAGCTTAAAATCTAGGCGCTAAAACTGATTGCTTAGTATGAACCAACCACCTGTCTCCCTAATCACCTGGGGCCGGAAATACTCACTGAGCAGATAATTCTCTCTCTTCCTCACCCACATGGCCTAGAAGAAGGACCTCTGACTCTCTAGGGACCAGTAAGGTCTCCCCAGCTCCACACCACAGCCTGTGGTGAGGGGCTGGATTTCTCTTCCCTCTTCCACCTGAATCTTTCCTTCTCATGATCTTTCCCCTTCCTGCTTGTTTAACTGAACAGAATAAATTCTGTTAAAATCTCTCCCATGTTTTCTCCCCACACTGGTGGCTGGAGAACTCTGTAACTCCCCAATGTACCCTTAAATAATAAAGTCTCCCACTATACCTTAATATCTGGTTATCTATGATTTTAATTCTTTAACTTTGTAGACAAGAATTCAGGTACTCCTTAAATTTTGGGGTGCATTGGAATTTTTGCTGGGCATTATCTAAATTCTAATCCTCAGCTCACCCCACTATAGTTGGATTCCCCAGTACTCACATGAAGCCAGATGATCTGAAGTTTACAGTGATTAAAAGCCCTGGTGTGCACTCACTCACTTGCCCTCCTCTCTCTTTCTCTCTCTCTCAATCTCTCTCTGTGTCTTTCCTTGCAAACAAATATTTAAAAAGAAGAATTTCAGAGCATGCTGGTGCATGCCTTTAGTCCCAACACTCAGGAGGCAGAAGTAGGACGATCACCATGAATTCAAGACCACCCTGAGACTACAGAGTGAATTCCGGGTCAGCCTGGACTAGAGTGAGACCATACCTCGAAAAATCAATCAATCAGAATTTCAGGATCCACAGGTGACGGACATTGATCCCAAACCAGTGTCAAGATGATAAATTCAATTATAGGCTTAAAATTAAGAAATGTGGCCATTCCTGTTTGCTTAAATACCTAGAACAGCTCATTCTTTCTGTTCTATTGTCTCCCTGCCTTTTATGACCTAGTTTCCTCCAGTAACTTCACCTCTCCTCCCTTTCCTGCATTCTTTTTATATTCCTAATTATATTTTGAAGTGCTTTCTATGTACCACTTTCTCATTGCTTAGTTTTCCTCACAAGAACCTTTTACACTATGGAGAAAGAGAGGAGCTCATGCAGTGGTTAGGTGTTATGTATGGCCTCACCCTTGTCCAAATTCTGTCTCTCCAGTCTTTCTCATGGTTCCCATCCATCCTCTGCCTTCTGCTCCTTAGTCCCATCAGCCATAGTAATTACACTAAGGTTCCCCTCTAGCTAAAGGGATTTCAAACTCGGTTCTTGCCTGGAGAGGCATTAGATCCTCAACCTCCACCTGTTTTATCTTATTGCATTCTATAGAGCACAGTGCCCACCTCAGCCTTGAACCCTGATCCCTTCTAGAACCTCCCACCCTTCCAACATGTATCACTCATTGTTCACTAAGCAATGAGGACAAATATATATGCGTCATTAAGTTCTCTTACATTGCAGAACCAAACTCTGGGACTCCAGAAACCCTGCTGATAGGAACAAAACTTTGTAGCATCCATGTGCCAGTAGGTGGATATCCTGAAAGATGATACCCAGCAAGAAGAATGAGCCCAGTGAGTCTGAGCAATGGACACTGCTCAGTTTCCCATGAAAATAAGGGGATCGTTTGGGGATAAACTTTTTCTCCTGTCAACTCTACAAAAAAAGCATCTTGATGACCTACTATGCGTCATTTGTAGGAGGAGAAACACCACGTTAATGTGACCCTCGCTGTTTCTTCCAGGCGTGGCTGAAATGCAGTAAATAGTGTACCAGATAAAGTGCTTCCCAGAATAATGACAAATACAGAGATCATGTTTCTTCTTAAGCTTTATACTTACTGCCATTATTATCCATTACTGATAATCTATTTAGAAATGATGATAATTACAGAAACAACAGATGGATATATGACAGATCAATTGCATGCAAATAAATTTTAGAAGTTTCAAATACTCAGGTAAGTTCCGTAAAAATTTTCACTTTTAAGTTTGAATTAGAAATATCAACATGAAAATACTATGCCCATTTCCTTCTTCTGCACTAGGGAGTCTAGAAGCAAAGAACAGCCCACACCCCTAACACGCATAGGAGATTTTCAGAATTGAGTCTCAACTCAGCTTCAGCCAAGTGAGTTCATTTTAAATCTCAAGTTATGTTCTCATTTTAACACTAGTAATGGTGAATTGACTTTATACTTACATTCAGAACTTATTTTATTATGATTTTGAGTTCTCTTCCAAAAGCCCAATGTTTAATGTAAGTATTTACCAATCTATTTCAATGAGGTGAGCATGCAAGGGTCCTGAGTTCAATACAATTGCAAAACACCCATTGCTTCACTCATGATTGCCTTTACTTAGTCAATTAAATACAGTTCTAGGCTGTAGGAATCATAGTCCCCTTCAAAATCAGTATTTCTCCATACACGGTATATCTGTTATTTTCTCATTGATTGGAAAAATATGTAAGAAAAATCAGTTCAAGACAGGAAGGTGTTGCGGTCAGCTTTCTTAGTTGCTGCACAGAAAGAACCCAAGCAAAAGTGGTTTGTAGAGGAATGGATTTATTTGGCTTACGGACTCGAGGGGAGACTCCATCCTGGCAGGGAAAACGATGGCATGAGCAGAGGGCTGGACATCACCTCTGCCACAGCACTGCAAACAGCGGCAGGAAGGTGTGCCAAACTCTGGCAAGGGGAAGCTGGCTTAGAACCCCATAAGCCCGCCCCTGACAACACAGCTCCATCGAGGTTGCAAAACCCAAACTGCCATCAGCTGAGAATCGATCTATCAGAACACATTCAATTGTTTGTGGGGGACACCTGTATCAAACCATGACAGAAGGGTTTGTCGGGCATGGTGGCGCACGCCTTTAATCCCAGCACTCGGGAGGCAGAGGTAGGAGGATTGCCGTGAGTTCAAGGCCACCCTAAGACTACATAGTGAATTCCAGGTCAGCCTGGGCTGGAGTGAGACCCTACCTCGAAAAACCAAAAAAAAAAAAAAAAAAAAGAAAGGAAGGGTTTGTTTCAGCTTACTGTTCCATGTGCTAGGCCATCATGTTAGGGAAGGCATAGGCTAAGGTCTACAGACATCTTGTCACATTGTGTCACAATCAGGGCATGAGGACATAGAGATCGGCCAGTTCTTTTTCATATAGTCAAGGACCCTGGCCACAGTTAAGGTGGGTCTTCCCACCTCAATTAATCTAATCAAGATAATTCCCCACAGGCATACCTAGGGGCTAACCTATTACATAATGTTCCACAGATGTCTCCAGGTCCTGCAAGGTTCCATCATACGTAGGAATTATCTTTGACTTTTTCTAAAATGAAAAATAAAGAAATACAATTTAAAGGGGATAAGAAGGTCTATCCGTGCTCAAATAATGAATCTGATATTGAATCAAGCCCAGTGTTGAGTGCTGTGTAGAAAACGTCATCATGTGAGCAATATATGCAATTCTTCTGGCATCTTGGTCCTTAACGAGAGCTTTCTACTTACACACTTGACTTTTCAGCCTGACTTAAGATTCCTGGAAGTCAGCATCAGTACATTGAACGCACAAACTTGCTGCTAATCAGAGGCAATGTGGTTTTGCTTAGATAGAAAAACAACCTCTGCAAAGCATCACGGGAAAAACTACCTTCCAACTACATCTAATCGATGTTCCCAATTCTCCATTAATCTGATTTCATAGGAACACACACTGTGTTTCTCGATTTCCTTGTTTAAGCAACACTTGCTGTGAGTGAGGTCTTGCAAACTAGTTCTTTATAAGTATTAAGGTTAAATGCTTTCTATAAAACAAGGGAATCTGGGTGAAGCTATGGCTTCACCATTGTGCAGACGGCAGGATGGCTGCTGTTTAAGACGGAGAAAGGCCCCTGTTCTCAGGAAAGGCTGAAAAAGCACCCTTTTCTTTCTTCACCTTATTAGAGGAATGGCTTCATTATGAAACTTCCATGTGAAAGCTGTGAACGAAGTTGCAGGCAAATTCTTTGGCTAACAAAGTGAAAGAGAAACAAAGGCAGCTTGGATTTCAGGTCTTCCTCGCTGTGTGGAACTGAACAAATTACCCATCTGTGAATTTTTATTTATTTATTTATATTTTATTTCTAAAGTGATACTTTCCTAATGAAGAATGGAATGATTTAATAGCAATTTCCAGAGCACATCTTAGGGAATCTCTTCCAGTTGGCAAATATTAATCAAACCGTTTTCTTTTGTGTCTCATTCTTCTTTTTTAGTTATCACCTCTTCTTTAGCCTTCAATTTTCTCCTATCGTTTGGCATTACTGAAACTCTATCTATTGACTTGTCTAATTGGAATTCCTTAAAAAAGGATGAAAAAGTTACACACTGAAAAGCCTAGGTTTGAGTTTTGAATTGCATCCTGTATGTACGCTCATGTTAAGCCACCGATTTGTTTCTGCTTTCACTTGACATTGGAGACAAGGCGTATCTGCCTAGAATCGCTCTGCATGCTTCTCTGCTGTAACCTTGGTGATCTTGGAGCATCCCTGCAGATGCGGATGGCCCCTCAGTCACTGACTCCACCTGCGCACAGACATGTCCCTGTCACCAGGGGTGGCCTGTGGGGCAGCAGAGGTGTGTGCCACCTTTGCAGGCCAGCCTGGCTTTCTGCTCTTCTTCTTGCTCACCTATTTCTGAATGTCTTTGACCTTTAAAAATAGTGCAGAAAATTGTTCTTTTTTACTTTTACAGGTTTAATAGCATTTCAAAGTTATGCTCCTGAGTTCAATTTTAAGGAAGTTGATTTTTTTCACGTTTAAGGGCTGTGAATATTTTAATATATTGCTTTTCTTTTATTGCTTTGTTTAAAACCCATTCATTGATTTCAGTTTGTTCATGGGATTTTCTTCATAGTTCTCTAGTTTTTATTATGGGCTTAAGGATTCTTTTAGGAAGTTAATGTTATATAAATCTAAAGCTAATAATGTTCACTTTCTGTCAACTTCATTGATTTAATTATTAAAACTTTGTGAATTCATTCTATTGTTCTATAACATTGCTTTCATATACTAAATTTTATAGATATTTATGCAGCTTTCTACACATTGGGAATCACTTCAATGTACACTGACGATTTAAATTGTTGCAATCAATACAGAATTGATCTACATGCCTTCAACATGATTGTGGTTTTATGTTTGAGTATTATTTTGAGTAATTTTTAACTCAAATCTTAAAATAATTGGTATTTTCTATATTTCTTTAAAAGTACCATGAACAATAACTGAGTGGAAAGAAATTATAGTAAGAGTGGAAGCCTTGTCAACTTGATGGCTCTTTGAGAAAAAAAAAAACATGTCACCATGTTAGCAATTTTAAAGGAAATAGTTATGTTCAAGAGAAACACAATTCACATAGGATGAAATGTACTGAATTCTGTAAAGTTGGGGGGTTGCTGTGTCTTATCTTCTGAACCTGGGAAGGGAAAAACCATGTCAGGGATTCACCTGGCTTTCTGTACATTCTTGGTTGACTGTTTTGGTTTTGGTTCTTAGTTTTTAACACTAAGCCCTTGATATAGGGACTCTACTTTGGGGCACAGAATCACTGCCCTATACCGGCACCTCAGGAGTTCTATGTCTATAGTCTCCCTCTACTTTGTCATGCTTCCAGAACATTCCACATAGATTTTACTCATCCATTTTTTTCAGATTTATTTGATACAGTGATTATGAAAGTTATGAAAAACTAACCCACACCCCCAAAATGGAATACTTCAATAAGAAGAATGTACTCTTTCATATATGTAGGTACAAGAAGGTGAAAGGCAGGATCTGAACAGAATGATGGTCTCTCAGCTGCAAGGAGGGATTCTCTCTGTCCAGTTGCATATTCTGGAGCTCCAGGCATTATGATGGCTGTATGCTTCCCTCTCGGCCTCTGTCTTCTCATGGCCTCTCCCTTTCTTCACTTCAGGTGATACCAGATGTAGTGAATCAAGATCCATCCATCCTCATGGGTTCTTCTTAACAACATCTGCAATTACTCCTCTTTCAAATCTGGTCAACTTCACATCTGCACAACTTAGTAAATCCACATACTTTAAGGAGGACACAGTTTAGTTCACAGAAGCAGCTTTCTACAATTATTTCACTTCAGGCTCTATTTGAGCCTATATACAGTTAAGTTTACCTGTCATAACTAAATTAGCAGTACCTTGATTTAGAATTTAAATTCATTTTCTATCACTCTGTTATGTTTATGAGGATATGTGCATCCATTTAGCCAAACTATTCACTGATCATGCACAGACAGGATGAGCTGGGCAGTGATGGTTAGAACTGTGAAATATACATAGGCCTTTGTTTAAAAAATGTACATTACAGAATCAGAACTAAAACTAACACAATGCATCAGTATTTTAAAGCAGAAGATAATTAGTTCCTTAAGAGGCTGAGAGGTAAAGTTCTGAAAGAAATTAGTGTGCCTATGTAAGCAAAATTACAAGGTAGCAGCCATAGTCAGACAAAAGGTTACTTTTGTTTTCTTGTCAAATCCTGAACATAAAGATCATCCTGCACTCCTTTTACTCATCAGTGTCTACATCATGGATTTTTAAATCTATTATTTATTTATTTATGAGAGAGGATGGGAGAAGTGAGAGAGAGTATAGGCATGTCTGGGCCTCCTGCCACTGCAAATAAATTCCAGTTACATCCACCATTTTCTGTCCCTGGCTTTTGGAGGGGATTGGAGAATTGGAACCCTGGCCATCAGGCTTTTAAGGAAGGGTCTTCAGCCACAGAGCCATCTCTCTAGCCCTAAGTCCTAGATTTGTCCATGACTTAAAGAAGCTGTGGTGTCCAGGCTACAAATTGGGGAACCAGCCACAGTTTTTAAACGTCTTATAGCCATAGTGAAATAATGACAATCATTGAGAATAGAATAGGCAAAAGTAAAATTGTAAACTATCTTTGATGAGTAGTATGTCAATATCTTAAATGTGTTAATAGTTCATATATTTTATTTTACTGCAGATGCATTCTCATCATATGTGACAAGAGTATAGCTGAGTAATGTATTGAGTTTTTTTAATTAAGCAAAGTGTTTGCCTCCAAAATACTCTGGAGGAACCCTTCATTTGGAGAAAGTCCACATTTAGACACCAAACATGCAAGGGCTTCAAGCCAAATCTCCTCATGTGCTTGGCTTATTTCTCATATCCATCAAAAAATACCTGAAAACTCAACTTTAGGGAAGAGGATTGCTTTTGGCTCATTTCAGCCCACAGTTGTCTTTCTTGTTCCCAGGCTATGAGGAAGCACAATGTCCTGGGGCAAATATTTGTGGCCCAGGACACTGCTCTCCTCACATGACTAAGAAGCAGAGTCATATAATGGGCCAAGAAAAGCTATAACCTGAAGAGCGTCCTTCATGTCCCGTATTCTCTAACTGGGCCACACTGTCCAGATTTCCACCCTTCCAAATATTCTATTCAGAATTGAAATCAGGCGTGCTGGAGAGATGGCTCAGTGGTTAAGGCACTTGCATCTAGTGCCTAAGGCCCCAGGTTCAATTCCCCAGTACCCACATATGCCAGTCTCTCTCTCTCTCTCTCTCTCTCTCTCTCTCTCTCTATATATATATATATATATATATATATATATATATATATGCTTTAAAATGAATAAATAAAATATTAAAAAAAAGAATTGAAATCAGTCAATGTATTATGGTTTGAGCCAGAACTTCATGCTCGAATCAGTTTTTCCATCCAAGTTGAAAATCAAAATTAACTATCTCGGGCCTAGAGAGACAGTGTTATCAGTTGAGGCACCAAACAACCCGAGTTTGGTCCCCCGGTACCCACATAAAGCCAGGTGGACAATGTGGTACATGCATCTGAAATTGGTTGGCAGAGGCGGGAGGCCCTAGGGTGCCCATTCTCTCTGTCTGTCTCTCTCTTTGCTAGGAAAAAAAATCTCACCAAGCCTTTCCACCAGGCTGTAGTCCAAGAGAGCTCAAGTGACTAGTGAGGTACTTATTTTTCTTCCTATCTGGTAGGTATGCATCTCAGTTATAAATATAATTACTTTTGCCATTATAGTCATGTATACAAGACAGCACAGCATGTTTGAATAGTGGCCACACTCAGTACATAAGGGCTCATTCTCCTTTCAGATCTACTCTTGCTAATGGAATGACCCTGAATGTTTCACCCCAGACTTTAAAATCCCGACCCAAAGACAGGCTTTCCAAAAACAAGATGAGATTTGGCATATGAAAATGTTTTGTGGTGCTGCAATGTTCTTAGTACACAGGGGGGATTAATGTTTTATAGCAATGTGGAGCTTTCTCTTCACAGAAATGCCAATAAAGAAAATGTTACTGGACTTAAATCTTAGACAAAAGTAGACGTGAACTTTCTTGAGAATTTCTGTGACATTTTTCGTTAAGACATAATAAGGAATCTATAGAAGGTATTTCCTCGGCTGTGATTTTGGTCTTATCTGGAACAATCTAATAAATTTACTTTGCTTAGTGAATAGTGTTTTTTTTTAACCCCATCTTCTGGAGAAATGAGAGTCAGCAAAGTATATCAACGTAATTTATATAGAATTCTAGGTCACCATATATAGCCTTTTTTTCTGAAAACTTTCCATTTTTCTTTGTTCTCTGTTTGGAATGCTAACTCTGATTTTTGATCTTCATCTCGAATACATATAAATTGAAAACTCTGAAATTCTCTTCCTAGATGATCTTGATATAAATTGCGCACATTGGGCTTTACAGCCCCTCCCCCAAGGGTTCTGATACTTGCTTCTCATCTGAAGTGTGGTTTAAAGGGCCATATACTCTCTTTATTTTTATGTGGATGTGATTTGAGGGAGAAGAGCTGAAGTCATGCCTAATTCTCTCATACAAATCCATGTTTACACACTGTTGTTGGAGATCAGAATAGGGGTCCTGGTAGGTGGACATGACAAAGGAGAGAGGCCACAGCCTTGAGACATGTTGGCAGAATCGAAGAAGCTCCAGTTGTGTGCAGAGCAGGGATGAATGAGTAGGCTGTGCAGTGGTGAGATCCTCCTGTAGCTTTAGGGGAAAAGGATCCAGAGGTCAGAAGCCTGCAATCCCCAAGAGCAGTGGTTTCACAAACGTTTCCAGATTCAAGCGATGTTTTCCTACAGAGGCTTTGCCTAGGAACCAAGTCTCCGAGGACGATTTTATAATCCACCGAAGAGAAGTTAAGACCAAACTAATTTCCCAGTACAGCAACAAAAGTTTATAGCAAGGGAGAGAGCCCTGTGTTAATGACATGGCAGTCCTGGTAGCACGCATTCTTCACAGCTTGGAGTCAGACTAACCAGCTGGGCATTGCTCCTGGTGACTTCCAGGGCAGCATGGCAGATTGGAGGCATGTGGGCACTGCCCACCATCTTGTTCACCCTTGTCTGTGGTGGTCCACACTGGAGTAGTGCAGACAGGCCTAGAGCAGAGACAAGGTGCAGACAAAAGTGAGGCTGTCTGTGAACTCCAAGGGTGTCTAAGGTATTCACAAAGCCCCTCCCCCTTTAATTGCATGACTTTCTGCTTTTGGAACCTTGATTTGGATACTTTTTTAAAGAAAGCGAAAGATAGAAAATGAACTGTGGATACATACCCCTCTCCACTTCTGGTTAAATGCCAAACTTGTCCTTTGGCCCTTCTGTGAGGAAGTTTTAGGGGAGGGGAAATGAGCAGGGTTGAGGAGAGGAGGGGGGATGAGTCAGCTCAAATGAATAATAACTAAACCCAACACAAAATAAGATAAATTTATAAAGCTCTATAAATATAAACAAAAAACTAAGATAGAACATTAACTGAGGACATTATTAAAGAACAGAACAGTGGACAGTGCTTAAAGTCACTAAAATTCTTACAAAATTAAATTTTGTGATTTGAACTGAATATGCTTTTCAACTAAAACTAACTCTGCAATTAAATTAAATTTCATTATGCTTATACTAAATGCTTATGTTGCACACATGCTTCTGTGTTTAACTATGCATATATAATTACATAAAATATAATAGGTTATAACGTTATATAAATCATATGCATGCATAGTTTTATATTTTGTAAATATAAATAAATATATATTTATATATTTCTAATAATCTTTCACTTAGGGGAATTTTACAATTATACTTGAATAACTCCATTATTTTAAAAATTCAAAAAGTAACATTAATAGAAAAGTCATCCAAATTTTATACTCTAACACTCTGATCAATTAATTAAAATTAGATTCTAAGATATCTTCATTAGGAGAATTCATTTAAATTTTCCATTAAAAGAGATTCTAAATTCTTGCCAAAATATTTATTATCATTAACTCGACTAGTACTTTCATCAATGATAATTGATTCATTAGATCACTTAACCTTCTCAGGCTGCTGTAGATCAAAGACCAAGATTTTTCTCAAAACTACAGAGGCCCATAGACCAGGTCTAGGACTTATGGAATCCCATGTCTTCTTGGTAAAAAAAAAAATGTGATAATTATGGTGGCTATGTGATTTAAGAGTTAACTTCACTGAGCAAAGGGGTGGCCACATATTTCACAAGATATTTTGTGTCCATGAAGTTATATCTGCGTGTGAGTCATATGTGAATTCCCTAGATGGGGTGAGGGAGATCAATCTCCCTAATATGAGGAAGAGGACTCATCCATTGAATTCCAGGACTGACTAGAATGGAAGTAATCGATCCATAATAACTTTTTTTTGTGTGTGTGTGTCTTCACTTTAGTAGTTTTATGTTTTTTT
>PVHP010018581.1:14363-33633 GCA_004024765.1 Zapus hudsonius
TATCCTCCTCCGTGGGCTGTCTGTATTAGTCCTTGTGGCAAGGGATCCTGTATATCTTAGTACTCATCCCGGTCTTCCTGGCCCAAGTCAGTTGTTACTGATGGGTGCTATGCCTCTGGACCGTCTCCCCCACCACGGCTCTCACAATCTTTCTGCCCCCTCTTCCGCTCAGTTCCCTGAGTCGTGGTGGGTGAGTAATTTGAAAGTGGGAAATAAAATGTTCTTTAGTTAGGACTCAAACACTATCACCACTTCTTGGATGCCAAGTTTGCCAGCATCCTCACAAAACAGACCTGTATTACCAGGACTCCTAGGTCCCCAGCTGTCATGCCTACCTGTGGATGTCAGATCATTCCAGCCTCTGTGATCACATGACCAAGTTCTCAGTTCTCATAGTGCAACTCTTCCACTCCTCCCTTACTCTCCTCTCTCTCTCTCTCTCTCTCTCTCTCTCTCTCTCTCTCTCTCTCTCTCTCTCTCTCTCTCTCTCTCCTGCACATGTACGCCCACAACTTCTCATTGGTTTTGTTTATCTGAAGAAACCTGAGTCATACAGAGCTTTACACAGGAGATCATAAAATATAGAAACAGATAATCAGGAGACTTGAGTACATCCAGCAATCTTCTCGATGGATTTTAAGTCTAGCATACATCCTAAGTTTAATAGTTTAAAGATATTTTGCAATATTTATCAAAGAATGTAATTCAGCTCTGTATGTTCCAAACTATTTTAAGATTAGAATTTATTTTAAATATAATTTAATTTAAAATGTCTGTGGAATGACAGAGATATTTATCTGTTTGGTATATCTAGGTGTCAACAAAATGAGTCATTTATCTAAATAACCCACTGATTTTCGCATCAGCTGCAATGTCCACAAAATATTTGAGATGCTAAAATTCAGGGTTAAACTTTTTTTCAACAAAGGAAGGAGTTTAAAATTTTATCTTATTAAAATCATTATAGGATATCAACCACCTGCCTTTACAAAAATCACATCCCCAGTGATTTACAAGATAGCATTTTGGGGGAAGAGCCAGGTTTTCAAGTGTTATTATTCTACTTGTATTTATGATCATGTCCATTTCATCTGTGACAGGAAAATTAGATCAAGCAATTAATCATGCCTGATTTTCTCCAGGCTCAGGGGGAAAGAATGCAAGGCATTTTGCTCATCACAGGGGAGATTTTCTGTTTAGACGCTAGGATTTTCTTGTCTTGGAGGTGAATCAAGAAATGCTACTTAAAAAAATAAAGTAATATCTTGGAAGGCAAATAAGGGTTGTGCACTAGGCAGAGGTTTTTAAGGATTAAAATAAAGGAGAACTTTCAGAATATAATCACACTGATCTTTCAAATCGAGGTGATGCATCAACAATTCAGCAACGGAGTAAGCGGCATCATTTGAAAAAAAATAATATTTATAAACTTACTGCACAACTCCCATTAAGTAAAACAACATGAATCTAGGATGGAAATGTTTGGGATAAATGATACCATGACAAATAAATTCTTGATCTTAGTCAAGCACAAATATTCTACAATAATATACCATCATGTAAATGCTTGTCCATTTGGATTCCACATATCAGATTTCACAAAGTGGATAATTCCTGTTAAGTATGAAATGCATGATTCCATTGACCAATAATAGCAAAAAATTAATATATAAATTATCTCTAAATAAAAAGGTAAAACATTACTTAAAGGTACAATTTTCATTTCACAAGAAAGCCTTTAAACACTCACACTGTTGATGTGAATAAACATATATATCCATAACCTCCATGCACAGAAGTATGACAATCAACAAACTCTAAATGCCTACATTCTGTGACACACCCATTCATCTATTCATTTCCTGGGCACTTATCCTATACCTGGGCTAAGCATTAGATGTAGAAGTGCATCCATCACAGCCGTGTGCCTTATATTAAGATTATACGTGCTTACCAGTGAGAGCAAGTTAAATTGTTCTACATGCAGCAATGCCATACTTAGAATTTTATATAGAATATAATATATCTAGTTGCAGTGTTAAGTCTAAAATTGAATCACACAATATGTGTTCTGGTGAGAGAAAGTAAAATCCAAACACAATAATAGGAAGACATTAAAAATATCTAGGGAAACATTCAAAAATTGCTTCTGTATCATGGCAAGGGTTATAGTTACTTGTACAGAAAAATAGCAGAGATATTTTCCTCAGTGTTTCTCTACATTCAAGTTTGCACGTTGTACAGGTCTGGCTTCATCAAAAATAAATAAACATATTGAATATTTTAAACCAAAAAGTATTAAAAAACACTCCATACCAAAATAATTCTTAATTTATGCATCAAAAATCAGTATAATAAAAACAGAAAATATGTATAATAAATTGATAGCAAATGAACTTCTACAAAATGGGGCCATGTATAGCTAATATTAGACTTAAATAAAAAATATGGTCTTTGAGGATTTTGTTATGAAACAAATAGACAATAAAAATATTAAACTGAAGAACTGAGGAGATAGCTCAGTGGATACAGCGATTACCACATGAGAAAGACGGTCTGAATTTGGATCCCAAGTATATGTATATTGGGAGCGTTGGTACTAGCCAGGAATCCCAGCCCTGGGAGGAAAAGCAGGTAAATTCCTAGGGCTTTCAAGCATGAGTTTAGCCTAATCTGTGAGTTCTAGGTTGAGGAGGAGACTGCTCAACACACCCATGCACCTCACCTGCACTCGAAGCTGAACACCCACCGCACACACACACAAACACGTGTATACATATGCACACCACACCCACAAAAGAAAAAGAAACAAAAATATTCAGCTGACCTTTAGCTTAAAGAGAAATAAAAAGATAAAAGCAAACAGGTTTTTATAAAATAAAATCAAAAATAATTCCAGAAACTATTAGCTAAACAGATAGCTGTTAGCAAAATTTAAAGCAATGGAAAACCTGGGAAAATAAAGAATTTGCAATATGTTCATATATTAAAGTCCTCAATTAATAAATGGAAAGCCAAGTAAAATTAGCAAAGTGGGAAAATAGTAAATGCAAAAGGGAGAATTTGATCTAAAGGAAAAAATGACTCCAGTATTAGAAGAACATTAGCAATACTCAGCTAAGTGGCCAAATGCACAGGGCATGACGTGCGCCAGAATCAAGGTGGGATGAAATGTTTTCAAAAAGCCAAAAAGTGTAAGAGATATAAATTATAGTAAAAAAATTTCTAAGTGAGTTTGCCAAAAGAACAAAAAAAAGGAATTAAGACACAACTATTTACAAGCATGCTTTCTGATATTGAAGAATTGAAATTAACAGTCTATCACGCCCTTCCTGAAAATGAATAGGAAATTTTCTAAACTATATCATAAGATATCGAATGGCAGAGGAAATCCAGCCTCTATAACTAATTTTAACATGCTAGTGCATTTATAAAATAAATCCAAACCAAGGAAACACAGCCTAAATACAAGGATGCTGTGTCAATTTGGAAAATGTTCTATTTAATATTTGTTGTGAAACACTGAGCTGGGTAGGACAAGATATTTCAGTAGAAAGTGGATACCAAAAATATGAACTGTAAAAGAAAAACACGATGCTCTCCTTTAAATGCAGAATACAGAAAAAACATATCTGCTGAAATTACTACCACAGAGCATTTTGCTGGGTACCTTAAATTGGAACACTTTAAAAGAAAACAAAAATATGAAATAATATTGCAAGATTAGCATTAAATCAACACATTAAAAAGGAGAGGGTAATTAACAGTTATTCAAAGTTGGTTAGGTTTACCTGAATTGAAATATATTTGAACACAGTAGAAACTTAAATTGTAATCACCAAATGACCAATGTAGCAAAAGAGAATTATATTCAAAACAGAAACAGAACCTGTAAAATTATCAGGAAAAGAATCATTTATAATGCCTAATAACTTCATTGAAAATCCACAAAATTTTCTGAAAGGCAAAAGAAAGTTAAAAGCCATTACAGACACATTCTGAAATGTATGAGGTATAATTTCTCAGGAACATATACAAAAATGCATATAGAAAATGTAAATATCTACAATTGGTTAACAAATAAGTGTATTTTAAATTTTGGGGGAATTCTGAGTATATCAACAGTCAGAATTTGTACTACGTAACTCTAACTTATCCATCCAAAGTCAGGAAAAAATTGCTTTCTCCACCCCAGGAAAGGGATTGGGAATCACTGTGTGTAGCGTGGGGAACCACAAACGAGAGTCAAGTAAGGTTGGACCTCAAGTGGCTTCTGGGAAGTCTCAGGTCCATGAAAGAGATTCCATTTCCTTGAAATGGTCTCTCTGCTTCTTGATACCAAAATGCTCCTATTATCTAGGAATAAGCAGTTACTAATGAGAATGGAGACAATTTGTGCATCTGATAGTGTAGGAAAAGCCAGTGGGGAACAAACTCTACCATAAGTTCTTAGCTATGCTGTTTTAGACAGGGCATTGCAGACAGTCCTCAATAGTTTTTATTGCTACTGTGACCTCAAACTTTTCTGGAGGGCACTATGGATGTAAGTAAGTAGTTAATGCAGGACAATCAAAAGATAATTCATGTTCTGCTTTTCAAATTTCTCATGATCCTTAAATGGTTGAGAAGAATCCCCAATGAGGAAGTATATTGATCAGCCCGGACTGCTATAACACAAAGCTTTAAGCAAGGTGACTTAAGTAATGAAGATTAATTTTTCTCAGTTCTGGGGCTGGAAACCACATGGGGGTTTGTTAAGGGTTCACTTCATGACTTACAAATAGTCACGTTACTCTGGGGTCTCTTACAAAATGATACTGTTATCACTATGTTCCCTCCCTCTTAGCCTTGTCTATTTAACAGTCATTGCTCTGTCTCCAAAGATGTCGCACTGGTATAATGGAAACATTCAGGTCACATCATGGACCAGAAAATCAGGCTGGATGCTTGGATTAAAAGATCTGTCCTGAACTAGTATCACGAAAAGTTCATCTTTAAATCATTGAAAACCTCAGGTGCAATCAACCACTCTGTTCCTTCAGGATCACTAGCATGCAGCGTTCAATCATCAGTGCTCTAATTATCATTCTATGTTTTATCTGAATCATAGAAAATAGTAGGCTCTATACTTAATCCCATAATTATCCCCAACCCCCAGGCCCATGGATTTACTATTCATACATCCCAGACCTTTGTAGACAATTCTTTACTATATCAAGCCACATACCAGCACACTGAGGAATATTATCATACTATCCATTACCGTTTGAGACTTGAACAGGCAGAGCTATCACCCAGAAAGTTTTCCCAGCATCCTGACCAGGAATTTCCCAAAGGCTACAGTTATCCATTCCATGTCCTCTTTTCATTTGCAGGAGAAAGTTAAATCAGCCCTGCATTTTTTAAATAGAAGAACTTCCCTTCTCTTCCTCGCAGGAATGCCTTTCCCTTCCTTATAACCAGTAGAAAGAATAAGAATGCCACATTCACTTAGGGCCTCTTCTCCAACCAGCTTTTCTTAGCAATGCTGGATATTTGGACTCACAGCCTCCTCGGTGGATCCTGTCTCATGTGATGCTCCAGCATTCCTTGTTTACTCCCAGATGAGTCATTGCCACGATTCTCTGGCTGCATTTGAAATTTGAATTCTGTCATTCTGTCTTCCAAAGGCAATGGATTGGGAGAACTCCAGGATGTTTGATAATGGAACATGGGCTGCTAATCATTGATAAAGACTACAATTCCAGAGAATATGGTGACAGGCTATTTATTTTATTCTTTCATTTCCAAACTGATGAGGAAGGCTGGGAACTTAACTGATCAGAGCATCTATGTAGGCTCTTTTAGTAACATCACTTCACTGATAAATACCATGACTTAACCTATGTATTTTGGAAATGATGCAGTGAATTGAATTCCCTTCTCCCTCTCTCCAATCATGCTGTCTCCACCCTTCCATCCATCCTTCCGTGGTGACAGTGTGCAGGGGAATCCGTCAGGCCAGTGCTTGATTAGGGTGCATGATACTAAAAACTGGATGTTGATTCTGGGCTCAGTGGGGCCACCTCCTCTCTTTCAAAACTCAGCGCTTGAACATGAGTATCTGCAAAATACTCCAACTTGGGGAAAAGAGAGGAAAAATAAAAACCTCTGACATGTAGTAGCAGACAAAATCCAGACACTAAAATCTATATTCAAATGGTAGAGGCCAGTCCTTCTCTGCTGCAGAGACTAGATTACGCTGTCTTCAGAGTGAAGGCAGGAATCCAAACAGTGTAGGGACAGACCCTTCCCATCTGACCTTGTCACATACCCACTCCACACTGCACTTCTCAAAGTACCTCCAGACCCGGATTAAGTTGCCATTTACCTTTTATTTGCCAGAGACATAATTTGAAGCAAATTCCTCATCAGTCAAAATGATTATGCCACCGTTATTTTCACACACAAAATTTATCTTCTCGACATGAAGAGCTCCTGCTGTCTTCTGTGGCCTTATCTTGGTGTGGCCTTCCAGTACCTGCACCACAGAGAGCCTCAAGTACAGACCATGGCCTCACAAAGTGTCGGGCCTCCAATTCTTTGTAATTCCCTTTTTGCCCTGACAGTGAAGGCAAGCTGGTTACTTGGGCCACAGGACTTGTACTGGGCTTATGGTAACTCTACTATAAAGGGGTGAAGGCTATATCCTAGGGCTAGACAACCATATCTGATCATCAAAAACAGGTTGTTCTTTCTTTAATTCCAGTGGTGTTTAAATCATGAAGTAAATTAACTTCTCTGTATAGGAGAGGATTACTATTCCAGAATTCTGTTTTCTCCTTAAGGAATCTGTTTGTTAATACCGTTTCCTAATACTATGCACCACTGGACAGAAACAGAAGTCGGTCAATTCTATATCTCTGGCTAATGTTAAGACATGCCTCTCCTCATTCTGGCACCCAGTAGAGAAGGGACTGTGGAGAAGTGAAATAGAAACAAGGAGACTAAAGTAAATGTGATGCAAAAATGCACTTAAATTCTTGGGTTGTGTTAGATTCAGATCTAAGGTGGGGTGTTGAAAGCTTACCTAATATCAGCAGTGCTACGGGAAGTGGTAGACCATTTAAGGGATGAGCTAGTGGAAGGAAGTTCTGTCCTCGAGGCTGTGTGCTTAAAAGAGAAAGGACATCCCAGCCCTTTCCTATCTGCATTTTCTTCCTAGACTTCCCTAAAGAGCAGGCCTCTTCTGCCTGGAATCCCCACCATGATATCCTGAAATGCTGCTGGCTGAAAGCAACAAGGAGAAGCGACAGTGGGATCACGTGTTAAAAAACACAAGTCGCCAACCCCATAGACTGATCCAGTGTCCCCTGAAGGAGGACACCCAGATCATTGGGGACAGGGAGGAGGGAAGTGGGGATACTAACACATTATTTGCTCATACAGTGTATCCAATTATGGATAATAAAGACTTAAAAAAAAAACATAAGTCAAAGTAAAGTTGGGTTACCTACCAGAATTGAAGCTAACACAGGTGGTGTTAAAAAACAAACAAACAAAAAAAACTGTGGCCAGAGGCGAGTGATGATGGTGAAGACTATCTGAACAGTGTTGGAAATCCATGATATTTCCATAAGACACAGAAGTAGGAAAGGGTTCTCATGGGATTTCACCTTGAACAACTCAGCTTGAGGTGACACGAAGAAGACATATGAAGGAAGTGTGCAGTATTTCAGGAGTATGCAGGAAAGTGGTTGACTTGCTCTGACAAGGGAATTCAGGAGATTTCTACATGACCTTCACATAAAGCCACTAAGAGTCAGTTAGAAACATGACTTCAATGCCAAGACAATGGATGGAAACTGAACTCTAGGCACGATCTGAAAGTAGACAGGACCTCGAGTAATCAGGCAGGACTAGGGTTCATCAGGGAAGTGTGCACAGAGATAAATTCATCAACCAGAGAAGAGTGCACAGAGATAAATTCAACATTCAAAATTCAGTCTCCACACCAAATCAAGTCTTTGTCCTCAGAAAAGTTGCAAATGCTAAGAGAATAAATAATCACATTCCTCTTCCCACAGAGCACAGAGAGCAACTTGAATGCTAATACATATCCAAAGACAGACATATTGCATGACTTTCATTTTTTTCAGGTCACATTCCATGTAGGGAATAAGTTATGTGAGTGAAAGGAACTTTGGAAGCTTGGGACATTTTTCCATTGGAATTATGTCACATATCCTGTAATAGATCTTATTATCTCTCTGTCTTTTTGTAGTTTTGAGGAACACTCAGAACATCAAAGATAATCATAGTGTCATTATCTCACACACACAATGTGCAAACAATCAAAATATCAATTAACTGTGACAAACACCAGCTTGTCATCTAAACTCCAATTACTCTATTATAAGATTTTGCTGCAAAACCAAACATGTGTGCCTAGAATCAAATCTACATGGTAAAATCTAGATGTGAATTTTCATGACCAGCTGCAAAGAATGATGGTTTCTTGGGGGGGGGGCGTTGACAAAAAGACAGCAAATGGAAAGGGCCTCCAGATTCTTCCTTGAGGTTCTGTTCCTTCTCTGAGAGCAAGCTTTCCATGGACAAACTCTGCATGAAACCCATGACTTGAGAAGTCACTAAAGATTACCTTGGAAACGTTATGATTTGTGGAGTAAAAGTCAGAGCAAGTTTTCCCATGCTTAGATCTCAGCTTCACGCTCACTTGGCTCCTTTGAAGCTTGTGCTTAGGAGACAAATTCATTTCTCACCTTTTCAGATCATTCAAACTTCATCAATTTGTAGTTCAGCCAAAGATTTCCTTCCACTTAGCTATCTTTTTAAAAAATCATAGTATATTTAGCATTGGTTGTATACCAGGTTGTCATATCTGCTTCATAAATGGTATTTCATTTGATCTTTACTAGAGAGAAAGCTGACAGACAAGGAGAGAGAGATGGGATAATTGATTACATGTATCATCACAGGTAGAGAATAGCTGAGATTTCAACCCTGAGGAACTTGACCATCTGACTCTAAATCTTGTTCCTGCTCACTCTGCCCTGATGCCTGTAAATAAAATTGAAAAAATAAACTATACATTTAAATGTAAAATACTTGGTAAATAAAAAGTTAGCCCACCCTAGGTCAAGTCTTCTACTCAAGGAAGTTTTGTGAAATGATTCCACAGATTAGCATGGTTATGATTATAAGGTATAGAAAAATATGGCGCTTGAATAGAAGTTGTCCCCCATAGGCTCATGGAGACTGATAGAGTAACAAGACCTGATTTGAATAGCTGCCCTTGCCACCTCGCCATAGTTTGCTTTCTAGTGTAGATTTTATCAGAGCTAAAACTCGTCTAAAGAAAAATGGTTCTTTTAAATATCTGAACCATGGTGATTGTAAAAATCATTCAACATTTCAACTTTACCAATTAGGTTAACTAGATACCAGAAGATTTCTGACAGTCTTTACACAGTTAAGAATTTTGAATATATGGTGTTTTTTGAGACTTCCATGCTTATTATAAATTTTGTAGCTTTTCTGTCCCAAAGACTTGGAGATTCTTACAAAAAAAAATTATTTCTCAAACAATTAATGGGGGGTTGGAGAGATGGCTCAGAGTTTAAAGCACTTGCCTTCAAAGCCTAATGATCTGGGTTTGATTTCCCAGTACCCATGAAAAGCCAGATGTAAAGTGACACATGCACCTGGAGTTTGTTTGCAGTGTTTAGAGGTCCTGGCATGTTCATTCTCTCTCTCTCTGTCTCTCTCTATCTCTCTCTGTCTCTCTCTGTCTCTCTCTCTCTCCTTACAAATAAATAAATAAAATCTTAAATTCCTTTTCATCAGAACAAAGAAGGTGCCTTTGAAAACACAGTAAGGAAACCCTCAGATTTCTGGATTGGTGGACTCAAAATAAAATTTACAATTGATATTAGAAGCAAGAATTTTTCTGGACATGAAAATAAATGCTAACCAATGTCTCAAGGAATTAAGTCATTATTAGGTACCTCTGAAAACTATCTTGTCTTCAGACACCCTCATCATTGCCAGCTCCAGTGAGGCAAGGAGCACTGATCCAGAAGTGCCTCTCAAGAGCAACGGGACACGCCAATCAAGAGAGAAGATCTAAAAGGCTGAGCACAACACTTTTACCTTCATTAAGTTGATTGCCACAGCAAAGTGTCACCTCAATGAAGAGGAACTCAGACCACACACACACACACACACACACACACACACACACACACACACACACACACACTGCTAATGAGAACTGAGTCATTGCAGTGACCATAGTTGCCCATGTGGTTCAGAACTTTTGGAACTGGACTCTACAGGAAGAATTTGAAAAGGGTGAAAAGATACAGTTAGAAAAGCCACAGATAGCTATAGGAAGTATTTAAAGAGTGATTCCTATAAGTACCTAGAAGGCCAGAATGCTGGCAGAAATGTAAACAGCAAAGGCTGTTCATAGGGTGTGGATAGAAATAAGGACTCAGATTGGGAATGAGACTATGGGTCATTTGTGTTATGCTCTGTCCAATATAAATAAATGTATAAATAAATATATTTGCATGTTGTCCATGTCCTGAGACTTTGTCAGGATTAGCCTTGATATGAAAACTTGATGGATCTACTGAAGAGAATTCCAAGGTAGCCTAATACTCAGGAATTAGTATGCGTAACTCCAGCTGCTTTTAGCCACATTGTCAGTGAGAATTAGGACGAAAAAGGCAGGATTTGAGAAATTTACAGATTAGGACAAAGGGGTATTTAAATGTGTGACCAAGGTATGTGTGGTGGCTGATGAGATCATTGTCATTCAAAAGAAACCAAGCTGCTTGAATTTGGACAATAATAATGACACTTTCATGAATATCAACCCTAGGGCAAAAGTAAGATCCTATTGCTGAAGAAACCACAGAAAGACATGGAACAACACCAAGAGACCCTGTGAGATCCAGAATGGTATCTGGTCCCCAGATGGTAGCAAGTGCATTGCTGGAAGGCACAATATAACCTGCCAGGGGAAATGGGTCAATGATATTTGGAGAATGCATACACCACGGATATAAAATACAGACTTTTGCCATGAGAAGGCTGAACACACTTCCTTCTGGGAGAGATCAATGAATCAAGAAATGATCACCTGTGCAATAGAGGTACCAAAGCCTGGGGGTTGTAATCAACAGCTTTTAAATTGACTAAGAAATCCACTCAGTGACAAGGATCCCTTAACTGGAATTGGGACTCAGGGCTAAATCCTATGGGATCCAAAAACTGGGGCTCCAAAAAGAAGTCTCCATTAACAGAAATACACAGAGGCTAATCTCAATAGAATTTTGCCAAATTAGAAATATGTATCTCATTTAATCTATACTGATCTCACTCTCCGATGGAGATTCTGTTTGTATTTTTCAGAAGGCAGTGAGAGAGCTGTGGTCATTCCAACTTCACCAATGAGCCACAGATGGAAGACTAATATCCCAGCAAGAGATGAACTACCCCAGGCCCATTGTGTAGGCCCCAAGTGAAACACTTGAGACAGTGGTGGGGAAAGATAGAGACCTACAACCACAGCTAGCTTTCACTGAGCTTGTCTTTTCTGTCTACAAAGGTGAGCCTAACATTGGAAGGTCCTAGGGACTCCACTTGATATCTACTGCAACTTCTTTGCTGATGATATTGGGGTGGAAGCAAAAGTTATGTCAATCTCTATGGATGTGTCTTCATTTCCAGCATGTCTGCCCATCAAGATACCTGGATGAATGAATGTGAGCAGCAAAGCACCTGCTCATTTGCTTTAGGAACTTGGACTTTCAAATGTAAAATTATATACAGCAAACATGCCTGTGATTCGTAGACACCATATTTTTCTAATGCTTTCCTGAGACTTGGATAAATGAAGATGACATCATGCATCACTTGTTTAGTATGTTCTCTGATTTGTTACTACCCAGTCCAAATGCTTAGCAATGAGGATCTAGGTCTCCAGGGCTGTCTTTTAGCTGATATTAAATAACTCCATTAAAAAATAACTTTCTTTATATAGCCTTTGTGATCATACATTGCTTAGCTAAAATAAATCTGATATCAAGATAAAATTCCCTTTTGGAGTAGATCTATCTACCTCAGAAGGCTACATTAAATATAGTTTAAATAAATCTATTTAAAATTAAGAAAGTAAGATGGGAATTGATAGGGAAAAAAAGGAATATTAGCGGAAGGGGTAAGCATGAGAGAGAGTAATTAGGGCAAAAGACCTATTTTTTGAAAAAGAGAGAGAAGAGAGAGAGAGAGAGAGAGAGAGAGAGAGAGAGAGAGAGAGAGAGAGAGAGAGAGAGAGAGAGAGAGAGAGAAGATGAATGGGCACTGGGGCCTCTAGCCATTACAAAAAACTGTAGGTAGATGCTGCACTTTGTGGAAAAGTTTTAATGTGATAAGGGTTTTACAAGTGGACATTTGGAGCTCAACTGCTTAGGCTAATATTTAATATCCAGTTAGGGGTTATAGAAGGATTTCTGCCCTGTGGTTTAGGGTTTAAAAACAAAGAAGGTATGCTCTTTGGGCTGCAAACCATACAAGTGAAGGGTGATGCCAACAGACTGAAAAGAAATTTTCAGCAGAAAGATGAAGGGCTGATGCAGTCCAAGGCCACTGTCCTGGTGTGACTCTCAGCCTGGGATTGGCTTAGATTCAGGGGCTTACAGCTTTTCTGTTTTGCTTTTTGTGTTTTTTAAATTATTATTTTGTTTTGTTTTTCAGGCCGTGTATCACCCAGGCTGGCCTTGAACTCACTCTGTACTGCCATGCTGGCCTCGAACTCACAGCTATCCTCTTACCTCTCTGCCTCCCAAGTGCTTACAGCTTTTAAACTCATGCTTTTCTCCATTCTAAGTGAGGCTGACTAATTGTTATGTTGTGTTGTATCTTGATTGCTGTGGTGAGAGTGCTTGGATATAAGTGTATGTACTCACAATATCTGACACCTAGGTACCTATTAAGAGACCTTTCCTTGGTGCTGTGGCTAAGATTATCAAACATGCATACTCCATCATGATTTTTTCAGCTACAAGTATCATAGTTTTCTTAGGAGTTTGATTATGCCTTCTTATAAACTATGTGTTCCACCCTCTTCTACAGATAGTCTTTAGACTCTACAAAATGGATATGGACAATGGAAATCCATGTAATTTGTGAGCATTCCTTGAAGAGACATTCCCAAATAAGGGAGCTGGAAGAACACATTTTGGGGCCCAGTTGGTAGAGAGACTGCCTGGCAAACCAAAGCCCTGGGCTAGTACCCAGCGTTAGTAAAAAGCAGGGGTGGTGGCACATACTTGAAATCCCATCAGTCAGGAAGTAGAGACAGGAGGATCAGAAGTTTAAAGTCATCATTATGGTATAAAAAGACTGAGGCCAACTTGGAGATCTATGAGACCCTATCTCCATTAAAATAAGAAAGAAAAAAGAATGAATAAAATAAATAAAAAGGAAGGAAGGGAAAGCCAAAGAAAATTGAGCCCATTTTTCCTTCCTCCTGGAATCAGCAAAGTCACTTGAACTTTAGCAGAATCTTTATAACTGGGAGGCAATCTGGGAGATGGACGCTGGAGCCATGTGCTAGACTCGGTGGAACAGAAATGTTGAAGGGATTTACCTCCAGCGAGGATACAGAGCTGCCATAAGACCTCTCCACTTGCCCAATCAGCTCCTCCATGGTGCCCAGACATCTGTTCAACTGCTGCGTTTCTTTGAACAAATTATTTGGCTGGGACTAACTTTTCAATCATTAGCTCTTGTGGAAGGCTGATTACACTATGGCATGTGGTGAGCCTTATCCAGTTATTTGAAGGCATTTTTGATAAAGACTGACGGACTCTTCCAGAAGGCAAGAGTTTTGCCAGCAGATTTCAGACTATCTTTGGACATGAAATTAAAGCACAGTTTTCCCTGTGTCTAAAGTCTCTGCTCTTTATCTTGTAGCTAATTTGAAGTAAGTTAATCCATCTTCCTCTGTATGCCTCTCTTTCTCCATATAGATGTGTATTATTGTATGTTGTATATTTCATATGTATGCACATATACATATAAAATATTCCTACTGGCTTTGTTTCAGTATTTTACTGCTTTGAGCAATATCTTTTCTCGTTTAATAAAATAAAACTTAATTTAATTAAACTCTTTTTCAAAGCTTCTAGATTTCTGCTATCTAGCCCCACATTGGCCATTGATCATATCAGTGTGGTTGCTGCAATTTACTTTCATCTCTATGGATCAAAAAACATGATTTGGTCTATATTGAAGTACTCTTGAGTATAAAAAATAGACTCCAAAATTCAAGCCTGTCACAGGAGACAGTAAAAGAAACCCCACATTTAATTTCAAAGATGGCATACAAAACTTTCTCTCTAATTCCACTGTGACTCGAGAACCAAACCTAAGTTCCTATCTTCCAGTGACTTCTCCTGCAAGTGGTCAGTGAGCAGTGACTGTTACAAAGAAGAAAGTGTGGTCTGGGCTCTGGCTGCTTTGTTACCAAAACTTTTGCTCTCTAAAGACTTCCATTGCTTTCTCTAGCCCTGACCCCTAGGGACTCACAGCGGGACCCCCACAGCTTCTAGTCCAGCTGAAACCCCACTAGCTGCACCTGTGGGTTCCATTGAAAATGTGTGCCTGTGTTTAGTACTTGATTTCTTTCCCAGGTTCCTCAGTCCCAGTGAGGGTCGTGCTACCCTCTGTCTCATCCAACGTATTTTTATTTGTTCCTGGAGTTCATGTCCACATTCTGTTGCCTTCCATAAGTCTTTCATATTTTGACTCATAATAATTCATTATCTCTTTTTTAAAATAAGTGCAAGAAACGTTTTTCCATATGAAATGATTCAGTGGCATATAAGGCTCTTCAAATAATATTTGTTGAAAATGCATGCTCCTTAGTCTATGTGGAAATTTCCATATGAGCAATATCTGCGCAAGGAGAGCTTGGTCAGAAAAGGATAGTGAAGAGTGACCTGCTTTGATGCCTCGTGTGAATTCCAGCCTTTTGCTTTTAAACCTTAGAGTGAAAGCTAGCACATTGGAATCCATGTCTAACTCTGTGTGTGGGGGTGGTGGTGGTTGGGTTCATTCATAGTGAAGAAAGCCAAGAGAGGAAGAATTTAGTCTTACCTAGTTTATTACCTCCTGCACTAACACAGAATTCATGGATGCCAAGCTTGAAGGTGACGGACACATTCAGGTCACCATGGTTCCTGTTGATAACATGTAAATTAAACATATGAGGGCAGTTAACCTGCACTCTTTAGGTTTATCAATCCAGACAGACTTACTACATAAAGTGCATGTGATCTTTGTGTGTGAAGTGTATGCATGTGTGTACAGATATACATGTCCTGTACATACATGTGTGGAGGCCAGAAAAGGAAGTAGAGGGTTTTAAACACACTCTTTCTCATTTCCTTGAGACAGGGTCCCTCAATGAACTTGGAGTTCATCTTGTTTTCAATTAGACTGGCTGACCAGCAAGTGCAGGTGAACATCTCATCTCTGCCGACCACACCACTAGAGACATAGGGGTCCATGCATTGCTCTGATGTGGGTGCTGGGAAGTGAACTCAGGGGCTCAGGCTGGCTCACTAAGAGCTATGATCCATCGAGCCATCTTGCAAACCCCAGACTTCTTAGACAAATACCCCATAAATTACTTTCAATGTATGTTACCCAATCTTATTCTTAATTTATTTTAGGCAACATGGAATCATGGTAAGTTATTTGGCAAATTTAAGAAATTACAAAAAGAATTTCTTTCAGTTGAACATGGAGTCAAAAATTTAGTTTTTTACCATCACCTTGAAGGTCATTTCAAAAATAGCAAAGAAAAAAAGAAAGAAAAATGATTTTCAGAGCCACAGGTGACATTTGAGAATCCTGACCACACGCCACTGGGATGAATCTCCAAACCAGGCACAGTTTATGGGAGGAAAGGACTTATTTGTAGCTATAGATACAGGGGTAAGTTCCAGAATGCAAGAGGCTGCTCCCCTTTCACAGGTCCAAGCAGAGAGAAAAACCCACTACCTACACCACACACAGAACAGCAAAACAGGCAGGAGGGCAAGGAGAGAATTCTTTCCCCTTTATATAGTCCTAGGGTGGGGTCTTGCAATTCTATCCCAGACTTAATGGCTTCCTGATTTTCTGGAATTTCCTCTCTGCACTGCCCACGCAGGAAAGGATGTTTACTTCTAGCTCTCCTGAGCTTCCTTACATCCTGCCACCTACTGAGAGGCTGCCTTCCTGTGAACATCCTCAGAGACCCACCCTAGATTACTTGAAAGGTCAAGTTGACATCAGAATTTAACCATCACAGTTACCCAATCTTATTCTTAATTTATTTTAGGCAACATAGAATCATGGTAAGTTATTTGGCAAATTTAAGAAATTACAAAAAGAATTTCTTTCAGTTAAACATGGAGTCAAGAATTTAGTTTTTTACTGTTGCCTTGAAGGTCATTGCAAAAATAGCAAAGAAAAAAAAGAAAGAAAAATGATTTTCAAAGCAACAAGGTGACATCTGGGAATCCTGACATGAAAACAGATGGAGTGGTTACCAGGATAAAATCAATGAAGCCGGGATGCAGGAAACGCAGAGCTACCTCACCAGAAAATAAGATTGGGTTCTGATAGATCCTCAGCAAAGGCAGAACAACTCTAAGAAGGAGAGAAGCACACACTTATGTGCAAAATCACAAGGTAACTTTGGGGGAGGTAGAAATGGAAGGCTTTGTAGGGGGAAAAAAGATCATTATTTTATAGAATACATACTTGTCTCCATGCTAGCAGAAGATAAGAGCATCTTGTTACTGTAGTGTTCTGTTTGTCTCATTTCACTAAAAGGAAGAAGAACACGGTCATAGAGACAACAAAAAGTAGAAAGACAAAAACAAATTCAACAATCAAAACTCAATTAGCAGGGGACATGTGCAGGCAGTGTTCAGTAACAAATCACTTCTAAGTGTCTGCTGGGGAGGCATACATTTATTTCAGGGAAATATAATAATAAAGGATAAAATTAAACTTTTCAAATATAATACCAAGGAAAATTGAGAATAAAAATTGAAAGATTGCGGGGTCTCAGATCAAAGTCTTACTGCAAGGAAGATGAGAATGGTAAATAAATACATTGTCAGAAATATGTTTTTAATTGTAGAGACTTTAGACTGGAGAAGTAGGAAACGATGGTAAGACAATGAGAGATAGAAAATGAAGATCACCGGATTCTAGAAAAAAAAAAGAAAAATAATGACACTATCATGGGTATAGTGTAAAAACTTGAAGGGAAAATTAAAAATAAAAACATTTTTGAAACACATATTAGAAACAGGGGACAAAGGAGAAAGGAAAATAAAACAGATGTGATTAAAAAATTAGAGGAAATGTTTTTGTTTCATATTAGTCATTGAAAGATAAATGCCAAAAGAATCACTGTCTCAGGCATCAAAATTTAAAAAAGGTTAAAGTACAGATCAGTGTATAACAATAACATAAAACTGTACATAAAAATCTCCTACATGGCAAAACCATTACTAGTGGCACAGAACTAAAATACACTCAGAAATAATATCTGTCTCCTACAGGTGATGAAAAGGCTAGTTGATAAGGCAAATAATATGGAATTGCTATTCACAAACTATTCTGGAATATATGAAGATATACAAGATTTTAGTGACAATCAGTTAAATACTACTGAAAATATACTGAGATAATATTCCTGTTGATGGTCAAAATGTCTGAAATCAGGGTGAAACCATGTTTGGTAAGTGGTAAATTAAATTCCATATATTTCTAGTCAAGACCATTTCTAGAAATGCTCATAAGCATAATGGTACAATTTTTAAATAATGAAAATGCAAAATCAATATAATTTTAGAATTATCAGTAGTATCAAAGGATTTAAAAAAAAACAGCCATATGTCCACAAATATGTTTGAGTGTTGGATGAAGCAAAAATGTGTGTGTGTGTCATGGTTTGATCCAGGTGTCCCCCACAAACAAATATGTTCTGAATGCTTGATCCTCAGCTGATGGCCTGATGGCAGTTTGGGTATTAGAACCTCCCTGGAGTTGTGTTGTTGGGAGCGGGCTCATGGGGGTTATAAACCAGCTTCCCCTTGCCAGTGTTTAGCACACCTTCCTGCTGCTGTTTGCAGTGCTGTGGCGGAGGTGATGTCCACCCCTCTGCTCATGCCATCATTTTTCCTGCCATCATGGAGCTTCCCCTTGAATCTGTAAGCCAAAATAAACCCATTTCTCCATAAGCCAATTTTGATCAGGTTCTTTGTCCCAGCAATGAGAAAGCTGACTACAACAGTGTGTGTGTGTGTGTGTGTGTGTGTGTGTGTGTGTGTGTGTGTGTGCAGGCGATGAGGAGGGATGGGTGAATGGACATATGAATTTAGGAATACATAGATAGACTTGAGAATGCATGGATAGAAGTATAGTTAGAAACATATACGGATGGATGCTGTGACCCTGAATGGAGGAATTGGTACATGCAAATATTGCTTGATGGATTGATAAATAGACAGATGGATTGATTGATTGATGCATAGGAATAGAGATGGATGGCAGGATGGATGGATGATAGATTGAAGGATACATGGATGGATGGACAGATGGATGAATGGATGGATAGATGGATGGACAGATAGAAGGATGGATGGGTGAATGGATGGATAGATGGACAGATGGATGGATGGATGCATGGGTGGCTAGATGGATGATGGATGAATGGGAGGTTGTATGTTGTCAGTATACTATATCAGAAACATAGATGGCTTTGTACATTTTCCCAATGACAGAATTTATTGAATAACCCATAAATTCACAAACTACATTAGTTTGGTTGGCTGCAACTTGTCAAGTGATCCTAATTCTTCTGAAAGTTGGCCACTGACAATCTAAGTTTCTTTTATTCCAGTCTTAAGATCTAATATTAAACATCAGATCATGCATTAGACTTGTCATAATAATATACCAATAGATAGATTACAGAATACCTCTGAGAAGGGTTAATAAGGCCCTGAGAGTTCCCAGAGGCTACCTCAAAGTCAGAAGCAGCTAGCTGATGCAGACACAGGGAAGTTTGTAAGGGACCAGTAAGAAATATTAGAACACAGACATGGAGCTGCTCTTGCACAGATGTGTAAGAAGCTGATCAGGGTGATACCCTATTAGAGCTGGATGTCATAGGCAGGAGAACACTGGG